>JAUZST010084486.1:0-20195 GCA_034779995.1 Parotocinclus haroldoi
AATTCCATTCCTGTCTTGTGCCCTAGTTTCTCCCGTGATCATGTCCAGGACTGAGTGGTTAAGAAAAAGAATGAATGAAATTAGATGCTCTAGGCTTTCCCAGTTCTTATTTAGCTGGAGTCTACAAAGCAAAACACCATCAACCAAATAAAACAAATAAAGGGTACTAAAGAGAACATTGCTCTGTACAATGGTGCAACTATGATGTATACTTTTTCTCCTCTTAGTTCTCCTTCTTGGAAGGAGAACAGTGATTCACCCCATCTTGATATCACACAAGTACAAAGGTGCACACTATTTATGTCATTAGGTATAGCATTCAAAAGTAAAACTGTGTAACTGAAATGTTGGTTGTAGATGGTTTTCTTTTTCCCAGTCTTACCACTGAAGAGGCTCTTAATCTGAGAAACATTTGTGATGGAGAGCTGACCTGCACCAGGCTGCACCTGGCAGATTCCTAATCATGTCAGCACTAGCTGACAGCTGTACAATGCACCGACCTTGGCACTTAAGTGCCAACAAAAGTGGGCCAACTTTAAAAAATGCAATCCACCTGACAAATCCCCAATAGCAACACCATCTCTGAAGAAGCTTGGGTGACTTGAGACAGGCATAGAGGTCTGTACAGACTGAGGTATATGATTTAGCACATAGTTTTGACCTTTGTGTCGTTTTGTTCTTTGGAGGAAAATAATAAGATGGCTTTTAGAAGAATAAGAATGAGATTCCTCTCTCTGTATTGTCACTTTGGAAATTTTATGTTATAGTGGATAAAATTAGCCATACTATTCATACTTAGAGTGTATTTTGTCATCAGAAGCTGCTCTGGTGATTATTTTTTTTCTACAGGTGTTTGGATTCTTCCTGAATCTTCTCTTAATCTGGAGTCGCAAACATAGTTCTCACAAAGGAAACAAGGCTTTACAACTCGCAGTGTGAGTAATTTATTCAGTGATAATTTTTCACCATCTGATTGGATTCTCTAGGCTTTAACTGTTTGTGTGTGCAACAGCATGTATGGCCTGCTCTGTGAGAGTCTTCATGACTTCATCAAGGAGTCGTACGGGGATGATGTTTGGAAGCTGGTGAGGGAGAGAGCTGATGTCCGACTCCACTCCTTCGTCACACACCAGGTCAGAGTTCTTTTAAAGCTGTTTGATTTCTTTTTTAGATATCAAATGAAGCCCTTGAAAGAGAAACTGAAGCTTCTATATGTATTGAGACATGTAATTGGTCCACTGGTGTCTCTAAAGGGTCATGTGTAAATGAATTAATGATATGCTAGTATCTTATGAATATCACCAAACATCGTTCATCAATTTTATTGTTTTTTGTTATTCATTATAACCCAAAAACCTATATATTTGGAATGTATGATTTGTTTTTTTTAGTTGAACTAAAATGTATTTATTGACATCAGGTAAATCCCACTTTACCTTTTTTGTGTATTCCTGGCGAGGGTCTGAGATGGTCCTTTAATCATGATTTTCTACATTCAAACTTCTGAGAGCAAACTTGGACACCTCCCATAGCACCTAGCTTTGCTCTATATAGTTGGATTTGGTTGCAAAAGGCATTTCAAATTCGGATTTATTCTAAATTGCAATCAGATTCCCATATAAAAAGTAATGTAAATAGAATTAATATGTTACAGACTTGCAATTGATTGTTTTTTAAACATGTATGCTAATGTAATAATTCATTGAAAGTATGAATAAATCAAATGAATGTAATACTCTAATAATAATAATAATCGCTACAAAAATAATTGAAATATAAAATTGTTAAATAAGTGAAATTAAAGTTGAACATTTTAGCGACTTAGGCAAATGCCCTTTCGATCCAGATTGGACTGGATTAAATGCATCGTCTTTGGAATTCGAATTTTGGTGTCAAAAAAAATTAAACAGACCATTTGATGACTGAATTATTGGAGCAAAGAGGTGCTTTTTTGACTATATCAATGACAGTAAATATGTGACGTAGAACTACTAAATATTACTCTGTAGCTTTGGCAAACCTTTGGCACATGGGATAACAGCTGGCACAAGCTGTTTCTAGTAAAAGTAAAAAAATTAGAGAAAAATGTTATGCTAAAAAGCTCTGGTGATTGCTTTTGTGAATTACTGTAACATAATAATTGTTTTCTTCTGGTCCATGTGTATGGCTGTGTACTGCTTTTTAAATCGAAAAACACTATTGTGTTTCAGTCAAATGTTTATAGAATATTTTAATTAATATTGAATTACATTTATAATTAAACTCGACATGCATAAAGCATGGTGTGTGAAGAAAATGGATTACCTGTGATAAACACACTTGATATCTGTGCAAATGAAGAGAACATACCACTTGTCCCACAGATGTTAAATGAAGCCAAGCCAATAAATCATGACCACACCTTATTAAAGTAGGACATTTTAACCTTATTACCACTTTGTCCTAGTCTGGGTAATAGAGCCTGACCCCCCCTCCCCGACCAGCCCCAGCTTTGTCAGACACAGCTGATCCTAAGACTCAACACTCGGACCCTGTAGTTGTGGGATAGTAGATTAGACCACCACTCAAGCATCCTTCATATTAAACAGGTTCAGCTTAAGTAACCCAGTCAACCTGTTTAAACTGTTCAATCTGCATAGATATTAGAAATATTGTGGAGTGTGTAATGAGCTTCGTGCGCATTTTAGTAGTATATTACACACTTGCTCAGCAAAAGAAATGACTTTAATGTGATAGAGCAATGAGGTACTATATTTTGTGTGTATGTGTAGGTGTACAGTGAGAGTGTAATTCCTCGCATAGCGAAAGCAGCCAGTGGTGTTACCGGCACTCCGTATAATGAGCTGATGAATTCCTGGGGTGTTTATTTCCTGGGTTTTGTGGGAAAGTATGGCTATGACCGGATCCTCAAGGTAAGTGGCAATGTCTCTTGAATCTCAAGATTTTTTTTCATGGAACCTTTTTTGTATATGACTGTGTATTGCATTTCTAGAACATGTGCAAGTTATAACTGTGTTCAAAGTTGCACTCCTTCATCTCCATGTGCATGTGCTAGGTGTTGGGTCGTCATGTTCGTGACTTTGTGAATGGCTTGGATAACCTGCATGAGTATCTGCGCTTCAGTTACCCAAAAGTACAGCCCCCCACCTTCTTCTGCCAGGAAGAGTCTGCTACTGGAGTAACACTTCACTATAGGTGTGGCTCTCAAAAGGGTTAACAGTTCATCAAAACAATCAAACCGCAGCCAAACCTTAGCACCCATGATATAGATGGCTACAATGCAGACAGAGGTACAATTTTAAGAGGTGGTCATTCCTTTTCATTCTAGGCACTAGGAACTGCTTTCCAGCTGGTTCTTATAAACATCAGAGCTGCAAAAAAATGCCATTTGTGTATAAATATGGCCTAAATAAGTCCTAAGGTAGAGAAAGAGACCCCAATTCAACAAATGAAGCTAAAATTATACTTGTTCACGATCCAATGGCAGATACCTATGAGTGGCAATTATATGTCCTTGTGCAAAAATAAGTGTAACTACAGTAAATGTTTGAGGTAGCTGTTGGTCAGTCCTGCACACTGACTGCAATTTAGTACAAAACAGCAACAATTTTGGGGTGTTGCTTTGCTTGCTCACTCCAGGTCCTCGCACAACATCATAGCCATTATTCTTCTTGTCACATTTTTTGCTAGAATGACTTATCGTTCTTGTGTTGCTGCATAAACCATATTCTCATAAGATTCAGTTGACAGACAGATGTCCTGATATTTTATATATACCAAGAACACAGTTTCACAATGTGTTGTTTTGATCGATGCCAGTTTTATAAAAAAAAAAAAATGAACTCACATTTGATTCTTATTTCATTGATTGAAATGGGTGGCGTTGTGGCTCAGTGGGTAGCACTATCGCCTTTCAGCAAGAAGGTCCTCAGTATGAGGACAGCATTAACTTCCACATTTTATACATGAACTAAAAAAACACATATGATTAGCTGTAACTGAGACAGGGAAGATGGTATCTTTCCCACCAGGAGAGCATAGACAAGCCGTGCATAGCTGTAAGATTGTGAGAAGATATGTCTTACCCATTTGTGCTTTCAGTTAAAACAATCCAATGATATTATCTGTTGACAAATGAAGTCAGTAAGGCATAGACAAATACGTCAGCGAATATGTCAGCTGTATTTCCTCATAACAAATTCAGTGTTCGTGGTTTGGCTTCAACCATCTGTACGCGAAATGCTCTGAAAAATTTGCAGGAAATATTCCAAAACAAAAAGTGACATAACTAATTATTCTACAGCTGTTAGGAAACAGACACTTGAGTGTCACAACAACCCTCTCCATCATATTGTGTTTACCGCAGCAAGGAAAACATTGGTCATGTGCTATTTTGTCTACAAAAGAGTTTAGGTTGAGAGCCATTGCTGTATCTAGACTAATTATGTTGTCCAAACTAATTGCATGTAAATTCATTGAAATTCTTTTATCTGATTTACATTAGTGTGTCAGGGATGGCTCCGTGTTTCAGGTACTGGACTATTAACCACAATGTTGAGGGATCAAGTCCCAGTGGGAAGATGTTTGAAGGGGAGCCAACAATGAAAACATGAAAATATGTAACAGCTTTTTGCCAATTTTGAAACATACACACCAAGTGTCTGAAACATAAAAATGCTTAAATATTAACTGTATGATCATTTATTTTGTTGAACAAGCGTATTGGCTTTAGCTTACTTACAATCACAGGTGCTAAATAAACATACATTTCATAGTTTTTATCAGTAAGCCCATGTCTTACCTGGAATACAAATTCATTAAACGTAACTTTCAGGGTATTGCCTAATGAGGGTTGGTAAAAGGAAATGCCTAATTAGGGCTGGTATCATGAAGTGCCTAATGAGGACTAGTATATTTATTCTGTCCAGAATATTACTGTGCAGTTTGGATGCCAAATACTTTGGGGCATCCCTGGCGTTAGGGGAAGCATACTTAACTGGCCAATCAATTAGGGTTTCTTATAAAGCTGGAAATAGAAACATATTCCTATTTTCATATATATTTTTTACATTTATAATAATTGAGGTTGATATACTATTACATCTGACAGAAACTTAACATAGTAACACTTAAAATAGTACAAAGTGTATCTTAATTTTGGAAAGATTATAAATTACATCCTAAATAAAAATATTGCTCAGTAGAGTTTGCTAATGTTGACCATTACATGAATTACTGAAAAAGCACTTACTAATTCAGTGTGTATTTCAATTGTCTTGCTCGTGGCTTTAGGAGCAAGAGGAAGGGCTACCTGCACTACGCTATGGGACAGCTCAGGCAGATGGGTAAACAGTTCTATGACACGGATATCCATGTGGAGGTTCTCTCTGAACAGCTGGTGGGAGATTATTCTCATGTCACTATGAGGTATGAGAACAATAAAATAACACACTGTTTAATACAAATATAGAACCACAAAACAGCTACAGGCCATGTGTATTCACTTAATGATGTCTTTGATGCATTCATTTGATCTCATCATTTGTATTTACATTATTTAGTATTTTCTAATATTACAGATCATGTTGGGTACACAGAGTTATGCATACTGGACTGTGTATCACTGTTAATCAAATATATCCTGAAAATGAACCAAATTTACAACAAATCAATGTGAATTTTGCCTACAAAAATGTTTGGCTAGTCTGTTTGCTGTATACTGTGATGTTTCTGTATAGTGTACAATAACGTGACGGTGCTGTTAATCCATGTTTACATAATGCAGTAACAATATACTACCTCTTTAAAGTAAACCTGTGAATGTAAGTGCTTCCTTAAGTTGCCACAGGGTGCAGGGCGATTACACTAATGCATACACTCACACCACTTTAGACACACCAAGTAACTGAGCATGCATGTTTTTGGACTGCGGGAGAAAACTGGAGTACCTGGAGTAAACCCAATCAGATACAGAGAGGACATTCAGACTTCACACAAAAAATACCAAATGAACGCAAATTCAAATATAAAAAATGACATTCATCTTTCTTTCTTCAGACACAACTTAAATGTGTTTCCTTCGTTCAGAAAATACTTGAGTTGTGTTCGCTCCATTTCTCATATTCTAGGCTATTCTGTCAATATGTTCTGCTTTATTTCTTTTTAGCATTTAATGCTTATTTCTTTCTTTCTTTCTTTCTTTCTTTCTTTCTTTCTCATTTTTCTGTCCCTCATGCTCACATAGACACACAATGTCCTAGGCCTATAATCAGTGAACATGCCCTTTAACAGTATAAACCAGAAATTGAAGTGTGCTTGCCTGCTGCCCCTAGTGGCTACAGTGGTGCCATCAATGACAATTAGGACTTGTGTTAAGTCCCAGATCGGGTTTGCAATGTGAAGCTTAAGTGATGTGTTGATGGAGAAAACATGCATATCTTGAATGATGAGTAGTGAGTTACAGTATATGAGCATTATCTCTTACGTAACTCTCAGTTTCTCAGACATGTTAGCTTTATTCATTGTTTTATTTTATTATATGTTATGTGATTTTTATTCTTCAGATTAAACTTTGACAACTCGGCTTATCGCTACATTCAGAAAGAGGATGAAGAGGAGCAGGAGATTCTGCCCATCACCAGTGACTTTTTCTTTGAAGTGTTTCCTTTTAACATTGTGTTCAGACAGGTATGACTCCTCTGACTGTTCCTGTCTCCACTTATATGAGATTTGCTGCAACACAATGTTTATTGCCCTTGACAGGATATGGTGGTGCACAACGTTGGCTCTGGTTTGGCCACTGTCTTTCCAGACCTAGATGGGAAGAAGATTAATGATGCTTTTCTTCTGGCTCGTCCTCTGGTCGAGTTTACCTGGAACATGGTATGTATGTCATGAAGGGAAACTACATTAAGGATGAAATGTCACCAGAGACCAGACAGAATAACCTTTGTTGTCTGTTTGCATTAATGATCCTTGGGAGACAAACACACTAGAACTAGTACTAGTATATGGTTTTCCCTCCTTGGATGGGCAACACAGTGGCTCAGTAAGTGGTGTTATGACCTCACAGCAAGAAGGTTGTGCATTTGATCCCAGGATGGAGCAAATAGGTCCTTTCTGTGTGGAGTCTGCATATTCTCCCCTTGTCTGTGTGGGTTTACTCTGGTTTTCTCCCACAGTCTAAAGACATGCAATAAGTTTATGGATTACGCTAATAATTGGCCCAGAACATGAGTATACAGTACATGACTAGTTTTGTATATATAATATATACAATTATATTGAATATATAATCTTGTGTTGATGTAACCATCTGTCTGTCATTGAATGGCCTTTAATGCTGAAGAGTGACGATAAATAAACTAAAAACAAACAGAGAAACACACAAACAAACCCTTATTGGACTGCTGTCAGTAGGCACTCACTACGCTGACCTAGAGAACCTCATGGAGATGCCCTGGCCCAGTCTTCTGTCCGCAACAATATGGCCTTGTCAAGTAGGCTTTTTCAGCTGGCTCTTTCTCCTTCATAAAACCCATGAACAGACTCTTTGCTTAATGTCCTTGTCATTTTTTTTAAGGTTTTAGATCATATATTGCAATAGTTTCACATATTTAAGTGTAAGGTCAACAAGAGCTCTGTCCTCAAGAATAGCAGAGGTTGCCCTTTGTTCTTGCTCTTTGTTCTTGCTCTTTGTTCTGATCTTTTTCTGATTTTAAATTAATCTCCATTGACCTCCCCTGTCATGTCTTAAAAAAATACATAAAATTGCATCTAGCTTTTGTTCACAGATCATTTCCCACCCCAACAATCTCTTTGAAATCATGTCCAAGGAGCCTGTGAAGAGGGAACGCAACCTTCACAATAGAGTCCAGAGTAAGGAAGGTCCAATTTAACTGCTGCACACGTTTCTTTTAAATGAAAGCTTTATGCTTTATACTGAGCATTGTAAGCGCTGAAACAGTCGTTTTGTCTGTTGTCATAATCACAGACTCTGATTATGAGAATGCTAATCGCTCTGCTGATGTAGATGTGGAGCTCATGGCCTTCCAATCCATCATTGGCGATGATTACAAAGGTCAGACCACCCAGCCACACACTAGCACTTTACTGTCTTTTGATTCCACATCGTAGGCTATGATTATTGTAATTTCCTAGGCTATTTTAACTGTTTGAGAAAGTAAACTGATTTTGCTTTCTTAAATCGATTTGTGAATAATATGCATGTGTTTACCTGGATGTGTTTACATGGATTAGATGGCAACAGTGCTAATGCAATGGAGAGCTGGGGTGATGGCAGCCGCTGTCTCAAATTGAAAGGACAGATGAGATACATGCCTGAGTGGGAATCTATCATCTTCCTAGGAACACCTGTGTAAGATGCTGGTACAATCATACAGCAATCAATCAATTTTTATTGAATCCAAATTGAGGGTGACCCTTATCAACAGTGTAATTGAGCCTTGGAAAATGGTGGCTTGAAGAAACAGAGGTATTGAGTAAAAGGTTAGGTTGTAAAAACATGAAAAAATCATAAAAAAATAATCAAACCTTAAGCAAATTTAAATAATTTAACCATTATAATCAAAATAATTCTTTATCACTAATTGCAAGTAAGATTATATTTATATTTGTATTTGTATCGATCAACTATTTATTTTTGTAATATATTGTATTTGTTACATACTCTGTGATAATTCAATAAACACAGAAAATGCACAATTATTGATCAGCTGTACAGGACCTTTATAATTCAAACTACTCATTTCATTAAGTACTCTTATTAGAAACAGCATATACAATCTGTTATCCTCTATGCCACAAATACTATACTGCATTTTGGTGTGTTTATGCAATGGAATCTACTGTACCACAGTAATGATTACAACCATCTGAAGAGTTTGATTTTCAATTCTGTTATCTACAGACTCATATTGTTATATAGGGATATATGGCTGTGGTGGCTTAGTGCTTTAGGTAGTGGACAGGCCAGAGTTTCCAGGGTTCAAATCCAACCTCAGACACTGTTGGGTCCTTGAACAGACCATTCACCCAAAATTGTCTGGCTTGTACATTGCTTTATTTGTCGCTTTATTTGTTTATAAGTCACTCTGCATAAGCATTGAATGTAGTTTACCAGTTAAATAAGAACCTGTAGGTACAAGTTCCTTAAATACTTAAGTAATTAAAGTCTAATTAAACTTATTTCAAAAAATGATCACAATATTTTTTCCAGTACGTAACTTTATCTTAATCAGCAACTTGATGTTACTTGCAAGAAACCCACAAGAAACAGATTTAAAAAACACAGGCTAATTATGAAATGATTTGTCAATTATAGCACATGAGTAAGTAACGCACAATTGTAGTAATTTGACTAATATTTAACTAAATACTTATCATTCAGAATGCAACAGACTAATTTATCTGCTCATGCATTAGCACATTTTCTCTGATTGGATAATTGAGTTCCAGGTTAATTTGATGTGTCTTAATGAGTGTATGCTCATGTGTGTTGCTTCTTTTTGTAGAATGGAGAGTTTGAGTGCCATGTTTAAAACAGGACTTTACATCAATGACCTTAGCATGCACGATTCAAGCAGAGACCTGGTGCTGGCAGGAACCCAGCAATCTGAAGAGCTGAAGAGAGCACTCATACAGGTACATTAAACCTTCTCCTATTTCCATAGAAACAATGCTGTAATTAGTTATTTGAAATATTGTGCCATTATCTTATAAAGTATCCTCCAGACAAGTGCTACTTTTTTGTTATTTATTTTCTTTGTCGCCAAACAACACACTTATATCACACACATTCATTAAGTGATGGACTTATTGAGATGGCCCCAGTTGAGTGGGACGCCGGGTTGTTGGATATTAATACAATGAAATGGTACATCTGTCTTATGATCCTAATTAAGAAGTATGAGATGCATCCACCATAGTGTCAATAGATTTGCACGTCTGGACAAATGAAGCATTTGCAAACACTGAGGTGTGGGCATAATATTTAAAAAATTTACTGACAGATGTGGGTGAAATTGTAAGTAAGATAGAAATTCAGAAAGACACAATCTGTTGGACTTGATGGAACAATGATAATGTTACTGATACCAGTCACCTCATCCAAATACCATTAATCGGGAATGCTGAGATGCTGAAACCCACAAGCACTGGCTGAATTGTGAACCCAGATAGTATAAATGTTGTCCACAATAACAGTAGCTATCTGAATAAACTGGAAGAATCCATACGTTGGGTCTATATAGTTGGTATTAGGGTCTTGGAGTTCAGGTGAACTTCTTGATCTTGCAAATAATAATACACGGTTTTACTTCAGTATTACGATCACCCTTTGTCCAGTGTATCAGCCTTTGTTTACCGTATAGGAGTGTTTTGTAATTCTTTAATTACAGTCGGTAGTCTTTGTTTCTCTACAGAGTTACTCTATTCTCTAACAGCCAGGAGCAGCACAGATCAGGTCCTATTTGGGAGGGGGGGAGGGGCATTCTCATTACTGCAGATACACCGATGTGATGGTGTTATGCTAGCTTGTGTTGTGCTGGTATGAGTGGATCAGACACTGCAGTGCTGCTGGAGTTTTACACAATAGCTCATCTTTTGTTACACAGTGTGTTAGTCATCCTCTAAATCTTAATCACTGCTCACAGGGTGATGCTTACAGGATGCTGGTGGCTGCCCTTTTTGACCGGTAGACTACTTGCATCCAGCAGTCGCAATGAGGTGTTTCATTATTTATATTAGACACAGAAGTGCTGCTTCTTTAAACTTTAAAAGCTCCAGCAGCACTTCTGTGTCTGATGCAATTGTTCCAGCTCAACACACACTAACACACCACCATCACATCAGTGACATTGCAGTGCTAAGAATTGTTGCTTTATTTCTTCAGAAGAGATAAGACCTGCTGACAGGCCATTTCAGTATGATTATTCTTTCTTCTGTAGCTATGCCTCTATGTGTGCAGCATGTGGTGTGCATTGTTTTGATGAAAAATGCAGGGACGTCCCTGTGAAAGATGTCATCTTGAAGGTAGCACATGTTGCTCTAAAACTCAGTGTGGTTTTCTGCATTAATGCCACCATCATAGAAGTGTAAATAACCTTTGCCAAGGGTACTGACATGAAAAGAGCCTTGCTTTTTGGCTTGTTTACCCCTATTTGTCCTAAACTGATCCCATCCCAACTTATTTTGGATTGTGTTCCAGGCTTGAGGTGCAGGAATAGGTGTTTATTAACAAAGGAAATGAAGTTAACCTGGTTAACATGGATGATCTTGGGTTTATTACTGCATTCAAATATATGTCAAATTAACTGCAAGACTCACTTCATTTGTATTACTTTATTTTTATTGTATTACTTTATTTTTTATTTGCATATTCTATGCTGTCCCAGCATTTGTCTGATTTAAGATTGTACATACCATTTGCAAATCAGTTACTACTGAAATATATGCATACTTATCAAGGACAAATTGCTGAATCTGGAATGGCAGATTGTTTAGCTGCTTGTTCAAACATGCTCATCTGTCACAGGAACAGAAAAAGTCGAGTAAGCTAGAGGAGAGCATGAAGATGCTGGACTATGAGATGAAGAAGACGGATGACCTCCTGTATAGGATGATCCCTAAACCTGTGGCTAAGAGACTGCGCAAAGGAGAGCCTGCGGTGAACACATGTGAGGTCAGGATCCAACATGTGTGAATCTCTGCAGCGGCGCCTGTTTGCCATGTGTGTGCCCTCATACAGCCACTGCTCCCAACACTACTCTCACAGTCTGTCAATTGTATATAATCAATAATCAATAATATACAGTGGGGAAAGCAATTTTACATCCTATTGTTTATCTGACATTTCTATCTAGGTCCTTTATTTTCTTTTGGTCACTGAGTAGTTGCACAACAAATAGGAATGACTAATGTTTGACAAGATCTTCACAAAACTTGCTATTCATCATACCTGTTTATTTAAGAAAACGTACAACTTACAACAAGAATTAAGACCCTATGTATGAGCACAGTGGCTAATTCTGCCGTACCTTACATCAGCTTCACCAGTGGAAAACAAATTCAAAAACATTTTATTCATTTAGGCAAAAGGTCATTTGATGTTGAGGTGATTTGAAAAATGAAATGAGAACCTTACAAGAGAGAAAAAAGAAATGTGACTTTAAAGTCTAGGTAACCTTCCATAATGTCTAGGTCCTTTATTTTTGTGAGGAGTATGTGTATGTGTTCATAACTGTGTGCACTCCAGGTGTTCCCAGATGTGACCATTTTGTTCAGTGATGTGGTGGGCTTCACACGCATCTGCAGCCACATCACCCCAATGCAGGTGGTGTCTATGCTCAACACCATGTACACACTCTTCGATACACTTAGCGAGAAGCACAGAGTCTTCAAGGTACATTTTAAGCATCATGATTGCATGGATTAAATGATTTAGCTGATGATATATTTTAGCTGGCGTTATCCCATGTGTTTGAATGTGTGTGTGTTTTTCAGGTTGAAACTATTGGAGATGCCTACATGGTTGTAGCAGGAGCTCCTGAGAAGACAAAGTACCATGCCCATAATATCTGTGACATGGCTTTGGACATGGTGCGCTCCATCGACCACTTGAAAGACCCATCTAATGGCAATAACATACAGATCCGAGTAGGTGCGTGATTTTCAAATTTTACTTATAGACCTTTTACATATGGAAATTTTTTGATTGTACAATATGCATTTCTGTTTTAGTGTGTTATTTCCGTTTACTTGCTTATGTATAGCAATGGCCGTAGCCTGGATCGTGCTTATTGTGCTGATAAATCAAAAGAAAGCTTACAGAAAGACCAACCTTTTTACGTGCTTAGCGTTTACTATAACATGTAGGAGTGTAATGATGCATCGTTACAAGATTATTTAAAAATGGGATCATGTGCATCATCTAGTTATTATTTGAAGTTCTTGTTTATCACACCGGCTCACCGATGCATATCTTGTGCTCACTGTGACCGCTTCTAATTTTGTACTAAAGATTTTTTGGTTTCTTTTTTGTTCAGATTTTCTCACAAGTAAACAGTATACTGTATTTCATACAGTCGTTTGAATTGTTATTATTCTAAAATTAAAAAATGAATGTCTTAACTCAGCTATTTTATTATATTATTAAGTTAGCTACTATTATATTATATTATATTATATTATATTATATTATATTATACTATAGTAAAACTACAATAAGACATTTTATTAAAATTTTTTTAGCCATAGTTTCTTTTAATTGCAGCTAACTTTTTTGGTTTAAAAACGTTTCCAATAAAATGTGCATTGCTTTGCATTGATTGCAGTTTCTAATGGAAAATTGTGAACTTAATATCATGAATCTAATCGTAAGCATTGTATCGCTACATCCCAATAGCGTGCTGTGTTTTAGAGTTGGCATAAGCCAGCAACAATTTGCAACTATTAAACATTACACTTTGAGATTTAAGGTTTAAATGAAAGTTTAAAATAATGGACACTTGACCAGAAGGTCCCTGCATTGGCACGCTGCCACTGTTTTTCTCTTGATCAATTACCTTGGATTACAACTTAGTTTGTAAATGTTGTTAGTTTTGATAATGGCTTTGGTTTAAAGTTAGAAATGTAAACCTAAAGCCCATTTTAGGTTGTGGCTTTCTGGTGGAATTTTAATTTTAAGAAGCATCTGAATTCGACCTCTGGCTGTTTCTGGTTTCAGGAATCCACTCAGGAATGGTTGTCGCTGGAGTTGTAGGTCACAAAATGCCTCGTTATGGACTTCATGGTGATACGGTGCACACAGCATCTGCCATGGAGAGCAATGGAAAGGTGTGCAGTGCATCCAATGAGAACTTGCTCATGTGCATATTGATGGGCAATAGAGAAATTGCTATTTTTGTGTAAACCACTGAATTACTGATCAGAGCGCTGTCTTTCCGAGCCTATGTTATAGGAGATGCACATCCAGCTAAGCAGTGCCACCTATGAACATCTAAAGGGAAGTCACTTCATTTTTGAAAGACGTGGTACTATAACTATCAAGGTGAGCAAGTACAGAAAGTCATGACAAAATGTTAATCACAGGGAAAATGTACATATATTTTGGGCATAATATTTTGTGTTCTCCTGATCAAAAATGCGCAGAAGGTAAGCTTAAAAATATTTATTAACATATTAGACAAATAGACACGTGGTCCAGTAGTTAGCACTGCTGCCTCACAGCTTCACTGACCCTCCACCGACCATGACTAGGATACACGGATAAGACAGTGACTGAATGAATATAGGACAAATAGTTAAAGATTGTTTAGGGGTGTAATGATGCATAAAGACACAATGCATTGTGATGCAAATATGGGTTTTTGAGTTCTTGTTTATCACACCAACTAACAGATGTATATAACATTTTCAGCGAGCGTTCAAAAGAAATTAACTCCTAATTTTGGGTAAAGTGCTAAAGATTATTTTTGTATAAAATAATGTATAAAACTTTATTTGGCATTGTTTTTCTTCAGAAATAAAACTGAATGCTTTCACTCAGTTCTTTATTATCTTATTAAGATATGGTGTAATTAGTTATATATGTGGTAATAAATATGGTGTAATAAAAATTGTGAAACATGTTGGACAAATCGTTTGGTGGAGGCAGAACCCAAGGCCCTTCTGATTTGTAACCCAGAGCCACATCTGTCTTCAGCTATTATTGTAAGGTATAAGAACATCATTGTCTTTTTCATGGTTTATTAAAATTACAGACATTTCCTAAGCCTTATTTTGTTCCCTGCAGAGGATGCGTTAGCATTTCTTAATTTGGAAATTCAACAAAATGTGTGAAACTGTAAGGGAGTGGGAGAGCATGAGTCAGAAACTCCCTAATTGTGCAACTTGCGTGTAATGTGTAATGTTTCTCCTCTGCTCCACTCGAGCTGAGGAAACAAAATATTAACCTTTTAAAGATGACTCACAATCAAAGTTCTCATTGTGAATTTAAACAGAATGATAGACAAATTAGACTATTTTGGACTATTAGACTCACTATGGACAGCCCTTTAAAAACAGTGTCTTCCTGGTTATTCAGAAATTGTTTAATTTGTCTTAATACATGACTAAATAATGGCTAATATAATAATAAAATCCAGAATAAAACATTTTTCAATACAGTTCCTAGAAATGTAGAAAAGCTACATTCTTAATACATGACCTGTTACAGAATCCCAGTGTACTGCAGACTGTTTTAAATCAGATAAAAAAATAAAATCTTGTTTTTTTTCAGGGTAATGTGGAGATCGAGACGTACTGGTTGAAGGGAAAAAGGGATAAAGATGGGAATGCTCAGGCCGCATGCCCTCAGTTTGAAGCTCAGACCATTAGCAAGGCAGCCATTTCTGCCGCTGAGCCCCCCATTGACGAAGAGGAACTGGTATTTCTGAAACAGACTGCCATTTTTTCATTATTGTATTGCATTACTTATATTTACTTTATTTGTGTAACATATTAGTACATTTGCTCAAATACTGCTCTTTGAGTTAATGTTTTTTTTATTATTATTTCATTGTATATGTTTTGTAGGGAAGCTTTGCTGGGACTACTGTCTCATTTAGGAAAGGACACTATTATATTATACCAAAGGAATTGTTTGACCATCATGACTTTAACATAATTTCCACTTATTCAACCAGCTTTTTGGTGTCCAAAACTCACTTCTTTAGTCTATCATTGAAATATTAAGAAAATAATAATAACAATAACATATTACTCGTCATCATCTATCCCCCATTATTTTCTATTCATTAACTTAGCAGGCAGTGGCATCGCTCTCTACAATATGGTCATTTTTGTCTCTAGGTCTTCCCATCTGTAACAGGTGAGGATGAGGATGATGTGAAGTCGATTCGTTCCCATCGCATGAAGATGGAAACATCTGGAAACTCTCTGGAGGAATCCATGGAGGAGGGCCGGGTGGAGGAGCTTTCTGTCAGCAAGGTGAGACCATGAATGGGCAGTTTAATATACTGAAATGTTAGAAATTCAAATTTGACTTTATGTTGTGGGTTAACGTATTCATTTTTGATTAAGGCAAAGAATATATTGTATTAAACTACAGGGTTAGTCAAAAGACACAGGATAGTTTTTGCAAAGGCCGCCAAAACCATTGTTGAGGTTTCTTTGTCAGTAGCGGTCTTTAGACTCTTGTTGTCCACAGTCGCGGTTACTCAGAATTTGGGCAGCAACATTGCTCTGTGAAACTGTTGGTCTTTTGGTCTTTTGATCTTCAGTTACCCATAACATTTTTCTGTATTGATTACTTTTGAACCACAAGTAATATTGCAAATCTGACTGTGGCAATTGATTTCTTAGACAATTCTGGTGTGTCCTTGTTCCATTATGGCACCTTTCAAGATGGTGGTCATGCTCCGAACCTAGCCTAAAAGATAGGCCCCCTCACCCATTACTTGCTGGAGTATTCATAAATGTCATTTTCCATTTTGTTTCTGACATTGAAAGGTGTCCTGTGGCTTTTGACTCACATTGTATCTTGTTTTAAGGTACAGGCTAAAGTAAATAATAAAAAAAAAATCATGAATAAAACATTTTTCACGACAACAGCTTCTCACTAAAGCAGCTCACTAACGGTATTGTACTATCCACTAGAAGGTCTAGGGTTGAAGTTCTAGCACTGCCAAGCTGCTTACTCACAGTTGCTTGGAGTGTACATTGTAAGATTGTATTTCTGTAAGTTGCTTTGCATAATATAGTTTTTACACAAATAATTATGGATATTTAGTGGCTAAGTCATTTTTCTATAATGGCCAGTAACTCAAAACGTTATTTGTCTTACAATAATTTAGGGCCATTTCTAGTGCTGGGTAGTTACTTTTTCATCATAAGGTATTCAGTGGCACATATCAGTTTTCTACAACATTTCCTCTCCTACTCAGTCTGACACTCATTCTGTCCATCTGTTTATCTCAGTCTCATTATAAAGATGCCTTGCAGGATGGTGGTCTCCAGGACCCTCACATTGAGATGGACTCCCCAGACTTTGATGGCCGTGACTCCATCATGCAATCTCCGGAAGGTTCTTGTGACTCCCGCTGCTCAGAGAAGAGTACCATGTGTTCCATTTCTTGAGGGAAACACTCTTATATTTATTGTAACACAGCCGTAACACCGGTTTAGTGTGTTCGCACCTCAACTTAATGTTTAAACTTCCCAGTGAATTCAACTAGAACTGACTTTAAAACATTGCTATATAATGATTCTCTGTATTATAGAGTCATAGATTGTATTGTATATAGTAAACATTACTGTAACACTATCACTTTTCCTTTCCCCGTACATTAGCTAATTAGATTATCTTCATTACTGTATATGATTTGTGATCTGAAGTAGATTATATTTTTCTTTCTAGTTAATGTGTGTAAATGGCTCTGTTATTATTATTTTTTACTGTTAATAAGTTGTGGAAATATAAAATCATCCATTCAGAGTAAATCATGTTTGACCTTATTTTATTTAGAGAAAAATTCACCCAACCCTCATTGTTGCTCTTCCTGCAGTTTCCTGTAGTTTGTAAGCACAGTTCTCAGACTTTAATCTGAAGCTCTTGTATAAAGAGACATGTTTTTCAACAATGTTTCTTCAAAGTTTAATAATTTATTTTATACTTACTTTAGTTTGTTGTTTATATTTGATAGCAACAAACTGTCAATGGGAGTACTCCAGGTCTGTGCCAGGTGCCAAAGAACATACTTCAGTGGACCCTGGAATTTCCATGTACACACACGTACATGAATAGCAGAATTCCCCATGAGCACTTTTTATCAGAGTTTGACGCTGTTGTGACTCATCAACTGGTTTCAAGAGTTTTTATTGTCATAGGCTTTTTTATTCATTTGACCACCTTTCTGACACTGGCTTTAGTGCATTGTTCTGGTCCTCTAGAGCAGAATTCATTGACCATAAATCCAGGATTACAATTGATGGACTATGAATGTGTTAAGGGGTGGCATGGTGGGTAGCACTGTCACCGCATAGCAAGAACGTCCAGGGTTTGATGTCCAGGTGGCGGCATCTGAGTCCTTTTTATGTGGAGTCTGTATGTCCTCCCCATGTCCGTGTAGGTTTACTCCGGGTACTCCGGTTTCCTCCCATAGTCCAAAGATGTACATGTTAGGTTAATTGTTGTCTCTAAAGCACCCCTAGTGTGTTATTGTGTATGATTTTGTGGGTGTATGTGCTCTATGATAGATTGCCAGCCTGTCTAGGGTTGTTCCAGCTGGGCCAGCTGAGCACTGGCTGTCTCATGACCCTGTCCAGGAAGGACTGGATAGAAAAGTGAAATAAATGATTTAACTAATACATGTCTAAACACCATGTTTAAATGTCCAAAATTGTTTTATTGAACCCATTTTGTAATAATTAAAATCCATTGTGGAATAAGTTAACTGTAAAATATGTCAGCCGGTCTAATAATAGGTTGATAAAAAGATACAAAAACGTATTAGCCTGATTTAAGTCACCCTAGTTCACTTCATTATTACTTTTAATACTGTTAAGTTTACCATCATCATTAAAACCATAATACCTAAACAGAAGACATGAATCAAAAGCATGGAATAGAGAACTCTCATGATTTTGCTTCTTTGACCAGTATACAAGACATTGTCTGTTTTTAGGAGGGGTCAATGAGAATGTGGTTGAATTGAGTGTTGCTTATTTTAGATGACATTTCCCAGAGAAGTATTGGATGATGTACGTCTGAAGGTAGCGTCCTCTCTCTCTATGCTAGAGCCAGAGTTAGTGCTGTTGTCTTTGCGTGAGCACCGTAGCGAGCAGTGCAAACAGATTGCATACAAACACGCCACCAGCAGCAGTAAGCACACCATGCAGAAGATTGTGATAATGATGATATTGTTAATGTTCATGTGATAGCTGTTTGGGGTAACACTGGGGGGAACAGTAGGGACATTGGTGGTGCCTCTTGTTCCATATGCTGAGCTGAAGGAGCTTGAATATATTCCACTCTCCATGGAGGCAGCTGGAGCAGCCATCTTAATAAGCTAGCCTGAGGATGAAGGAGATAATTAAATGACCTATTTTTATACCTTTGTGTGTACAAAGACAAACACGGCTGAAGTTTAGCTGTGAGTGTACAAGGAAAAAGAGTTTGATTCATATGTAGGAACTATCAGAAGACAGTGAAGCAATGTTTATCTGAATAGACTGAGGCTGTTATTACAACTGAGCTATAGAGCAAATTGCTGACATTTTTGGGTGACTCCACTGTTGAAGTTTGTGCGGGCCAGAAACGTGCTGTCACCAATAATCATTTTATAAGCTATAAAGACTGTGACGCTGCGAACAAAAAAACAACTACAACACAAAATATGGGGTAAAGATCACCAGCAAAGGTCACATTTTGTTTGACATTTAGGCTATACATATAACAGTTAGTCTGTGTGTACCTGAGACTTACTTCTGTGCATCTGTAATCTGACTGTTATGTAATGGAGCAAATGAAAAAGCTTACTGAAAAAGCTTAAAATCTTCTGGGAATAGGCTTTACTGCTAAAAGCACACCACAGAGCATGGGAGTATAATGCTCAACAACCCCTGAACAGTGATTCTACTGGCACAGTGGTTGGAGTGATGCAGTGACCATGTGCACAATCTGGGATGGACTGGTTGAATGCTGAACTGCTCTGCTGTTGATGCTACAGTCCAGCTCACAGATAGCAGATAGCTGTAAATGTGCTAAGCCACATTAGATCCTACAGTGACTCCGTGTACTGAAATAAATAAGGCTAAATGATTATGTTAAACTATTCAGTGTATTTGTTCATTTTAACTACTATATTCTGTATTTTATTATACATATGTAATGTTTTATTTGCTCTAGAATAGTCTACATAGTATGATATATTTTTTGAATTATTATATGTTTAAATATGATCTCTCATATTTATCTTCTGTAGTTGGATTATTGTACATTGCTGTTAAAGGACATGTGCACATACTTGGTGACGGAGCATTGTTGTTTGCAAACTTTATGCTTATTTGGATGTGGCTTCATTGTCAGCTTCCATAATGCTGTACCATGCCAAAGCTAGCATAGCCTATGCGAAAGCAATATTTCTGCTTCTACATGCTGCTATATACATGCATAC
>JAUZST010084507.1:0-20194 GCA_034779995.1 Parotocinclus haroldoi
TTTTACAGTATTATGCTTCACATGCTGAGTATCTATACATTGTGTTGTAGATCGTTTCGAAAAACTTGTTTGCAAATGTATTTTTTAATGAACAAATTTGTGTACAGCAGATTTGTTTGCACACTTATTGCAGTGCTGTGCATTGTCAATACAGTGAAGATGAGTACTACAGGAAATACCAGTCTTTGTTGTACCTACCAATATTGAACCACAGGTTTATGTAGAAACAAACAAAACTTAATATTTACCCAAGACACAATATGGAGAGGGTCACGTTTTAATATTGGAGTATAAAGGTTAAAACATGCTGCTAAGAAATGAGAGAGGATTCTGGTAAACTGAAAATGATGACATAAAGCTGTGGGATCTCCTAAATATTTCCTGCTAAATATAATTGTAATTGGGATCAGTGAACTGTTCTGAACCTCAAAACTCAAAATGCCAAATGAATGGCAACATGGTATAAAAACTAAATGGTACATAATAGTAGAATACAGAGACTCCAGTAACTTGTGTCAATATATTATGATATCGTGGATTTCATGAACATTTTGATAAAAACAAAACTAACACTTATTTCGGGACCAACAACGCCTTTAAGTACAGCAGTGTGTTTTATGTGGCGTCTGCTTGGCTATGGGTTCGAACTGAAGCGTTATCATTGGCTATGATCCTTAAAGAATGCAGAGGCCTATTTTGGAAACTTAACTAACGTAAGCAACGTGTGTAAAAGGTTTGAAACGATTACGTGAGGTGCTATATAGACAGTTGCCTACAAAAACATTGGCTTACCTCAAACATGAATTATGCACTCCACTGTCAGGTGTAGGTTCCAAGTACGTAAATGATTAGGCACTGTGGCTTAAAAGGTTATGTAAGGTAAAGTTTTAGAGTTGTTACTTATTATTTAGACATCTAAGTGAAATCTTAGTCTCGTTAACATATTTAGGATGCTGATCAACAATCTGTGTTTGTCTCAAGCTCAAGTTAAACTTACAATTAAACACATTCACATAAGTTCACATCAGAAGAGTCACATACTCTTGGGGTGCCGAGACGTCTAAAAGGGCAATAGTTGTCCATTCTTCAACTAGGAAGAGAGCACTCAGCCGCTAAAATGCATGTCAAGAACAAAACGACTGTACTGGCATGTTAGCGAACACAAATTTAGCGTTCTGTATAGAAATAGCGTGTATGGATAATATTTATGTTTCATTGTATGTTATCTGAAATTTGAGGTCCATTGTTTCACGTAACTATCCATATGAATAACTATATCTGTATGAATGATGAGTGTCAGTCTCCTTATCTACTAGCAGGTGTGCTCATGAAACAGAACTGATAAAGCCTTGCAGAGAGCTAAGCACAAAACACAGTTACACAGTATTTGCCATTTTGCAAAATCTGATCATCCTTGTTGTTCCTGCACAGTTTCACAATATTCCAAAGAGCTTCTTGTGATGTTACCGAATTCTTGACTTTCTCTGTCTTGTAGTGCCTCCATAAATGCTGAAAGGGCTTTAGGTCAGGTGACTGTAGAGGAAAGGCCATGACGTTCAGCTCATGTCAGTCGTCTTTGTTTTTATGTATTTGTTGCAGAGGTTTGAGATCTGTTTCGATGCCTTATTCTGTGTCGGCAGCATGACACCAGTGGTTTCAGACTTTGACCTTTACTGTATGTCATCCAGCTTTTTATGGGGGGTGAGAAATCAGGGAATGTGTAACGGTTCTGCCTGCTGAGATGTTAAACACCTAACAAAATGGTGTAATAAAACATGTAGCTGAATTCATTACTGTGACTTAAGTGCTAAATGTTGTGTGCAACAAAATTAATACGTTTAATTGTCTTTAAGGTCGTTTTACGTTTCTCTCATGCTGGTTTCTGAAAGCTGTCTGCTTTCCTTGATGTAGCAACTCCGCCTCAGAAGAGTCAATCCATTCAGGCTCAGAGACTGGCAGCCAGTCGGAGAGTGAGCAGGGAAGCGATCGAGCACAGTCCCATCATTCTGAGTCGAACAGCTCGTCAGAATCGGAGAGCCACTCTGAATCGGGGAGTGAATCGGCTGGTTCCAAGACACAGCAGACCATAGAAGAGTTCAAAGAGAAACGGGTCAAGAAAAGGGACCTGACTGATGTCAAGAAGGTAAAGAAGGAACTTCCATTTCTGTGGAGTATCATGAAGTGACAAATTCAAGGGTGAATTAAATTTTTTTTCCAATGATCAGGTTAAGTTAGTAATAAATAGCAAAATAAGCTGTCAAGCAAAAATGGTTGACCAGGTAAGATGGCACTGCTGCGTAGTTTAAGCACGAGAGTTTCTTCCTTTTTCCTGTTTAAAGATGTGGGAGGAACATCCTGATGTCTACGGTGTTCGAAGATCCAATCGGAGCAGACAAGAGCCAGCTCGTCTGAACATTGGAGCAGAGGTTAGCCATCCTTATAGTCATAATCCATTTCCGTTTCGTTTTCAGATTCAGATTTTGTGTGTTTTTTTTCTGTTCAGTCTTGCTGCATTGCTGCCTTTTATGTAGATATGTGTTTTTTTTTTAAATAGATTTTTTGGGGGGAGTTGAAGCTATATGTTGACACTTCATACAGTATTCTGGGAAAACATTTACATAACTTGAACATGAAGATTGTGAAGTCAAAACAGGATGCATTTGTTTTTGAGGAAAATGCCAGCATGTTCTAAATAGTCCATGCTAGTTATGTGAAATATGTAATTAAAGCGGGTCAGATGTTGAAGAGGCAAATGTTTTGGGAACGCACAGTGTCACTGTTGTGGAAAAATGCCTCATCCTCCTCCAGAATGTTCATGTTTGTTAAATACCTACTGACCACTTATTAGTATCAGGTTGACACCCCTTTTGCTTTCAAAACTGCCTTAATCCTTCATGCCAAATATTCATAAAGGTGTTGTAAACATTCCTCAGAGATTTTGGTTTATACTGATCTGATAACATTGTGCATTGCTGCAGATTTGTTGGCTACACATCCATGATGCGACTCTTCAGTTCCACCACATCCGAAAGCTCTTTTGGATTGAGATGACATCAGCTAGCCATTTTGGATAGTTTATTTTTACTGCCTATTCTCTGTTGACTCTAGAGATGGCTGTGCTTCAAAATTCCAGTAGATCAGCAGTTTCTGAAATTCTCCAACCCAACCCATTGAGATTCTACCAACTTATTTAGAACCAACAACCATGCAAAACCATGCAAAGTCACTTAAATCACCTTTATTCCATATTCTGATCCTCGGTTTGAATTTAAGCAGGATGTCTTGAACATGTCTACATACCTGAATATATTGAGTTTCTGCCACGTGATTGGCGTCTCCAGTGAGTGTATTTGTCTGTTACCAGACACCAGCAAAAAAACAAATACAAACGAGATCGATTTCAGGCACGTTGGCAAAATAAATGAATATGTTTTTACTGAGTGCAGAGGGACCTGTGCTCTGTTAATGATGTTACATTGCTTGATTTAGTCATTGTACTTAAAGGCAAAAAAAGAAGTCATTTTTTTGGTTATCAGAGAGTATATGACCTGTTATTCTATGATTTCTTTTTGTCATTTGGCACTGATAAGTGTTCGGACACATCTGGCTTACTACATCATATAATATTTAGAGTTAATAACATCATTTAATTGTGTAAATGTTTTTTTCACATTCTTAAGCAGTTCTCCGCATGTCCAGTTTGCTCCTCCTCTTTTACTATAGACAAATCCTATATGTCATATTTCTTTCAAAAATAGCTTTCTGTGCTGATGCCCTGTGTAAACCTTTTACAGGGAAGCAGTGACTCTGAGAGCGAAAGCCACAAAAGAAAAGGACCACGACAGAAGAAAAAAGAGTGAGTACAAGCAGAGCGGAGTTTATTAAGCAATGGTGGCTTTATTTTTCTATATTGTATGAAAAACATGTAGTTTTAAGACTGCACACACTACGTACAAGAATAATTCCACTGGTTTACATTCCATGTGGTGTAACAATTCTATTGAGAACTTGTTCAAGGTTCTTCAAAAACCTTTTCAATATAGCGTGTAAGTATTAATGCCAACTATGTAAATAAAGTTTTGTTACGATTGTGGATACTTCGATCTTGAGTTTTGCATTGGGAATGCATTGCTGCAGAGGTTAAAGGGGTGGGGTGGGGGGTGGGGGGGATTCAGCCTGTCAGTGCTCAGACCGTACGCCACACACTGCATCAAACTGGTCTGCACGGCTGTCGTTCCCATATAAGGAAGTCTATTCTAGAGATGATGCACAAGAAAGCCTGCAATCAGTTTGCTAAGGACATGGATTATTGGAAGCATGTCTTGTGGTTTGATGAGACAAAAAAAACTTATTTGGTTCAAATGGTGTCAGGCCTGTGTGGCAGTAACCAGGCGAGGAGTACAAAGACAAGCGTGTCTTTGGGGAATATCATGAGTGCTGCCAACTGCCGGAAGCTATAGTTCATTAAATATACCATGAATGCAAACGTACTGTGACATAATGAAGCAGAGCATGATCCCTTTCAGAAACTGGGCTGCAGGGCAATATTCCAACGGGATAATGATCCCAAACATGCATCCAAGACTCGCTAATGAAACTGAAGGTAAAGGTCAAGCATGTCTCCTGACCTAAACCGTACTGAGCATCTTCTCAAACAGAAGGTGAACATCAAACAGATTTGCTGTTGATAAAACAATGAAACAAAAACTTTTTATCAGTCACTCCCATCTCAGAGTTTCCTTAAGGTCTCTAACATCCACCAGCTCAGTGATGTCGTCATGGAGGAGTGGAGGAGGATTCCAGTGGCAACCTGTGAAGCTCTAGCGAACTCCATGTCAAGCCAGCTAAATCAGTGCTGGAAAATATTGGTGGCCTTACAAAATATTGACAGTCTGGGCACAATTTGACCATTTCCACTTAGGGGTGTACTCACTTTTGATGCCAGCGGTTTAGGCATTAATGGCTGTGTGTTGTTATTTTGAGGGCACAACAAATTTACACTGTTATAAAAGCTGTATGTATGCTTTAGCTGTATATACAAGCTGTCATATTATCAGCGTTGTACCCGAAAACATATAAGAAAAGAATTGTGAGGAGTGAACTCACTTTTGTGAGATACTGTATGGTAAATAACAACATTTACCTCATAGGTAACCAGTGAATAAAAAGAAAGTGGAGGTTAAGGCACCATTAAAACAGGCATGATTAGGAGGTAGGGTCAGCTCCAGTAATAATGGTTCTATGTTAAAAGGCATTACTTTCAATAAAAAATTGTGAACCGTCTGGTTAGGATTGTGTGCGGGAAAAATGACTGAAAAGGTTTAAATGTGTGACAAAGATGTGCTGTTGATAGAACAATGAAAGAGAACATTTTATCAGTCACAAAGCGTCCTTTATTGATGCATTTAAATAAAGACCCATGTGGAGCTATGCATACAGTATATTAAAATTTCATCAGTACACTCAACATTGTCTGTGTTTTTCCTGCAGTGAAATAGTACAGTGAATGTAAAAAGCTAAAGCGAAATGACTTCGGGGATACAGTCTGAAGAAGCCTGATTAGGAATTATAATAGTTTTTACGTCCAGTTGGCAGCAACATATTTTATTTGGCCATTATACAATATTGGCAAAATAAGAAATCTAATGGTGGCTTAAGATTTTTGCCTAGCACGTAATATTTGAAATAGCATTTACTGAACCAATCACAGTTTTAGACTTATTAAAAACATGCCGAACCATCGCTAGCTCTTTGTTACTGAAGGACAGGACTCGCGTCATTCTTTTTAATATGGCAACACTTGCAATAAGCGGCGTTCCATGCAAGTGTGTAGCTTTTGACTGAATTATATGTAGTGCTTGTGTACAAGGATTTTTTTTTTAGCAGCTTGTTGAATTTTGTGTCCAGCTTGGAATCTGCAGTCAGAATGAATTACTTACATTTTTGATGAAGTTCGATGGAATGCATTTTCATCACAAGTCACTTTCTGGTCAAATGTCATGTCTTAGCAAACATTTTGGAAGGAAAATACATATTTCATAATGAATATGAAGCGAGTAAAAAAAAAAAGGATTTTATTTTATTTCATTAAAGAAGATAATCAGAAAAGCAAATTAAAAGTCACGGAAAGTTGTTTGATTGTGCAAATAAGATGCAAACTCCGTTATCATGATTGAGTAGCAAGTGATATATTCATGAGGGTCAACAGAAGCATGTCAAACTGGGCAGGAGTTCCACACAGTGACTGTTCAGTAGGGTGTACGGTCAGCCAAGACTGCCAAAACACACTGACAGTGATGGAGCATGGACAGGATCAGATTATCCAGCAGTTCTTCTGGGATCACTTTCATATTTAAATTAAAATATCACCTAATTTTGTGAGCAGTGTATTTGAGTCATGTGGTTGACAGTAGTAAGGGGTTGCTATTGCTTAAACTATAGTACCAAACCAAGTAATTGTTTGTAAATTAAGGGTAGTAATGAGCAGCAAGACTACATTTTACTTGGGATAATTCAGTGTTGTAAATCTATTCCACCACACATTTTACTTAACGCATTGTTAACATCAGACTCGCGTCACAAGGAAAAATACATTACACAAGTTTTGTTCAAAATACTAATATCAGAACTGGGCACCGACTGATATCTGCCATGGTCTGTTATAGACATTGTCACAGTCAAATCTCAAGCAAGTTTCTTTATAGTTAATTATTACATTAGTCTAGAAGAGATCTGATACTATGCACATTATAACCAACAATGTGTGCATCCCAAAATACGGGTGTTCTTGTGGATTTTTTTCATCCTTCGCTGCAACAACGGCATACACCTCTCTGAGAAAGCTTTCCAATAGATTTCTGAACATGACAATGAGGTGGAGCATTGATGGTGGACAGTAAGTGGTCCGGACTGTATGTAAGCCAAGTTAATGGAATTTGTTCTGTCTTGTTTGTATGGTCTGCTAATTTTTGTGTGGCTGAGTTGATGTTGCTCCTCAGCATTTCCACTTGATAGTAACATGCTTATAGCAAGTGTTAGTGCAGAAGCTTACACTTATTATGGCAAGGTAACATGCTGTGCTGACTGTGCTGGTCACTGAGCTCAGCAGAATATGGACTTTTTCTATTGCTTTTGTCTTATAAAGAATAGATGGCTGCCCATGCAGTATGTGACTCTAGGTAATTTTTGATGAACAATCTGAGGAATAGCATGAAGCTGTACATATAGAATGGCATAAGTATACCTAGCTGGTAGAGAGTGCTATTTGTGTTGCTGGAGGATGGTGCTGACGCAGTGCCAGCATGATGGTGTAGTTAAAGTTCTTGCTAGACCACATGGGTGAAAACTGGAATTTCTGTGTTGAAAGAACTACCTGGAATGATGATGACTCAAACGACGAGGGTGGTGAGGAAGATGACAGCAGTTCAGAGAGTGAGCAGGAAGAAAAAAAAGTTAGATCCAGACGACTTCCTGCTAGAAGGTAAGAGTGTAGCGAAGCCTGGCCTTTAGACAGCTCATGCCAGCTTTACTTTTGATAAACTATTGTAACTGGGCAATGATTACTAATGCAATTTTAAATTCAGTATTTAAAGCTTGTGTTCTGTTCTGCTTCAGACGGCCCTTTAATTACATTATTATATAAATATGACTCGAAACTGCTATATATTGGGCACGATTATTAAAATTAACAATAGTTATTTTGCTCTTAATTTTACAAGATCTTCAGTAAGGGCAAACGTTGAGATGAACAGAATATTAAGGTTAAATACTGTGCCTAATCAGAGGCTGGTGATTTTGGACTTTCGTGGCTTGATTCCCGAAATTCTGATTTGAACTGTTGGTGCACTTGTGCATGTTACGGACCGATGAGTTGTGTTTCGGCCGTTAAAGCTGTCTCAAGGCCACTGGCACATGAGTCAGGCTCTGAGGAGCCCTAATGAATCGCTACACTGTTCTCCAGGGAATAGGGAAGTAGGAGCAGATCAATGGCCCAAAGGTGGTGCGTCTGTAAATACATTTTTGTGTGTTTGTGTTCCTGCCATATCCGATTGTTTTAGGCCACAGACCAAGTCGTCCACAGCCAAACAGCATCAGTCTCAGAAGGGACGGAAAACGAGGAAGCAGGAGACATCAGACGAGGACGAGGATGATGACGATGACGACGATGACGATGACGAAGATACTCCAAAGAGACAGACACGACGAAGGGCAGCTACTAAAGTTAGGTAAATGCCCTCATATTTTATAAATACTTTCAAGATATTTAGGTTCTGTAGCGAAATTAGCCTGGTTCCTATAGGGAAGTTAAGAAAGTGCGTAAATTTTTCATAAGCTACTTTTAATATCAGGATCCTTCCCATCTATATCATGTTTTTTTTAGCAGCTCTTAAAGCTTCATCTTTGTCAGAAGTCATCATGACATTCGCAGATTCCCTAAAGTTAGAACAGATTTACCTTTTTTACTAATTGACTGATATTTTCAGCTATAAAGAGGACCAGCATGACTTTGAGACTGACTCTGATGACCTAATTGAGATGGCTGAGGCAACAGAAGACACGCAGGATGATGACAGTGAGACCATCGAGAAGGTCATGGACACCAGAACTGGCAGGAAAGGAGGTGAGAGAGATTTTCTTATATTGCTGGAATTATTCACAATATAGTAACATTACCAACAAGTCACACTGAGAGCCAACATGGTTAACACTATAACCCTAAATATTTTAGAGTTTAATAGGATTTCAGTCAGCATAAGTTTATACAGATTTGCTTCGCTTACATCCATGATGCATCCTGTGAAGTAGCACATTATGCAGTCTGTCCTTGTCTGAACACACACAGCTTACCTGACAATGCTATGTTGTAGTGTACATAGGTCTACGTGTAGTGTAGGTATTGACTAAATAACAAAGATAATTCAGTGTTTCCCATACATTTGATTTATTTAATATCATGAATGAAGTTGTCAAACAGTTTTGCAGAATTCCCGGGTATTTGTTTTGTGTGTGGTTAATTGGGGAGCTCATGAGTACATATACTATAAAAATATATATTTTCTTCATGTATATAACGACGGCTTTGATTACTATAGGGTTAACTTTGGCCCACTACACACTATATGGAGGAATTAATATGCAGGAAACCTCTGCAAATTGTAAACATTTAAAAAAATTAAAAACAGAACTCATTGCTCTGAACGCATCTCCATTCACTCGATTGTTACTGTCTTCATAATGCTGCTCCATGACTTTTCCTGTCATATGCAGTATCTCGAGAAAACGCCTTCCAGCTGAGCTGGCTGAGTCTTTGGCTTCACTGGTGCTACTGGTTTATGGCATTTGAATCCACTCTTCATACACCCTTGGTATTCTAACATAAGCTTTCTGTCGAGATGACGGTGTTAGTTCCTGTGTTACCAACAACGGCTCAGCAAACTTTTCACCATATAGCATTGCGGTCTACGTTGGATTGTTTAAAAACTAAAACACTTAAACTTGCAGATGCCAACTTTATTGGGCACAAGTTCTTCTTTTGCATCTGCATTCTCACTTTTTATCCTTCATCTTTAATTTGCTGAATTGATGAAGCTTCTCCTGATCTACTACGCTATATGTTATGCTACTTGGCTAGCGAGTATCATATAAACTGCTCTCTCTACACTTATAGAATGAAAAACATGTGAACTGGCATTCAACTCATTTTGTTTCTCTGCGACTGACTGTGTTTTGTACCATCCAAATGTTAAGATGCTACGTGACGGATTGAGTTTAAATTTCTGTCTTTTTGTGCACAGCTACTGGAGCTGCCACCACACTTTATGCTGTTGAGGCCGGTGGAGATCCTGGGGCAGATTTTGACCCAGAGAAAGAAGAAGGTGAGACTCAATTCTTTATCAAATGGAAAGGCTGGTCCTACATCCATAATACATGGGAAAGTGTGGACTCGCTCACGCAGCAGAAGGTCAAAGGGATGAAGAAACTGGAGAACTTCAAAAAGAAGAATGACGAGCTCAATGCCTGGTGAGGAGATATAAACAGCACTATTTCCAGTACAGGGTATGCTTTAGTATTCTGAATGTAACATACTGTCCTGGCCACATGGTTTGAGAATGGCACAAATTTTGGCTTTCACAAGGTTTTCTGCATCAATTTTTCTGGCGGCAATTTGTGCTACTTTGTGTTGGGTCACCACCAGTGCAGAAGTTGCTCAGGAATGGTCGAGGGCAGGTGCGAGTGCATCACAGTACGATAAAGGCTTTTGGAGGGTGGCTTGGTGTCAAGAAGGGCAGCAAAGAAGCCACTTCTCTCCAAGCGAAGCATCAAGAACAGACTGTCATTCTGCAGGAAGTATAGGGAATGGACTACAGAGGACTGGGCTAAAGTTATTTTCTCTGATGAAGCCCCCTTCAGACTGTTTGGGGAATAAAAAATGAGTGCTACCATGAGTTCTGTGTCATGCCAACAGTTAAGCATCCTGAAACCATTCATGTGTGGGGTTGCGTCTCATCCAGGAGAGTGGATTCGCTCAGTTTTACCTAAGCACACTGCCATGAATAAGGAATGGTATCAAAACATCCTCCAAGAGCAACTTCTCCCATCAATCCAGGAGCAATTTGGAGATGGACAATGCTTTTTCCAGTGTGATGGAGTACCATGTCACAAGGCTAAAGTGATAACCAAGTAGTAGATAAACAAACATTACATTTTTGATTTCATGGCCAGGAATCCCATTGAGAAGCAAAAACAGGAAGGGCAAACAAAAATCCAGAAACTCTGATTAACTCCAGAAGAACTGAAGTGGGCAACACTAACAATTCTTTGTTAAAGCTGGATGTATTTATCAATAAAAGGTTTTTTAATACATGGAATACATATAACTGTACTTCATTAGACCATATAAACGTCTGACAAAATATCCTATAAAACAACTGAGGCCAGTAAACTTGTAAAATTCTCAAAGCTTTCGGCCATGACTGCACATCAGAAACTTTTGGTTCATTTAATTTTTTTTCCTACAGCGATTTATCTTCCTTCATTTACAAAAACAAGAAAACCAGTAAAATGTTATTTGTATAGTATTTAGGTTAATAGTTTGGCCTGTTTAAGAATATATTTGAAGTTTACAAATACAGTAGTAATTGATTTGTATTGCAGGTTGAGAAAAGCATCTCCTGAGGATTTAGAATATTACAACTGCCAGCAGGAGTTAACCACAGATCTCAACAAGCAGTTTCAAATAGTGGAGCGAGTCATTGGTAAGTTCATAGTACTTTGTTGAAGACTTCTGGCAAACCCTTTATATTTGCATATGTAATTGTCTCTGATACTTCAGGGAGTGAGATGATTTCTAACCTTATAGCTTTATGACTTTCACAGCCATGAGAACGGGAAAATCACAGGTGCCCTCTGATTTTCCTTGTAAGTACCATTTTAATCATAATATATTTGATTTTTATAGCGCTTTTCAGGACACTCAAAGACGCTTTACATCAAACCAAAAATAGAAAAAAGCATATACAAAATAGTACAATACATATAAAACATAGATCAATACATTAAAAGAGGAAAGTCAGGAATAAAATACAACGTCATAAGTTGAAAGCTGATCTGAAGAGGTGAGTTTTAAGAAGTGATTTAAGTCTCGAATGTGTTTGGGAAGCAAGTTCCATAGGGAGGGTGATGCTGAGTTAAGTTAAAACCTGAGCAAAATATATTTATCATAATGTAATTGTAAAATTTGAATAATATAACTCTTGCTAGGACTGTAATAATGCATCGTGACGCGGTGCCTTGCAATGCATAAATGGGACGATATGCATCGAGTGGGATTATTCTTCTTGATGTTTTTAAATTTACACTGTTATACAGTGTTGTCCCATGAAAATATAAAATAAAATGGTTACAAAATTGTAAGGGGAGTAGTGTATATCCTGTTCTGAGTGAGATTTATTTTAGTGTGTATATGTGTGTGTGTGTGTATATATGTGTGTATATATATGTGTGTATATATATATATATATATATGTTTAATGTTTATACAAATACACATAATTTTAAATTATTATTCTTCAGGAAAGAAGCTAAGGTTTCGCTTGGTTATTTAAGATATAGTGATGCTACAATATAGTATTTTGTTTACAATTTTAATTATCTGCTTCTAGGAATTTAAATAAAATCAAGACGTGAGAACTCTGTAAAGTGAATCAAATCAAATCATGTAGTATTATTATACCCCAAGTATTAAATTGAATTCAGCTTGGACCACTTGCACGAACATGTCTTAACTATATCTGTGCGTACTATTCTAGTTTTATGCCCGTTATCACAGTTTAAGCTTAGGACCAGGTGAAAATAAGACCGGGCTTAAATATGCGCTTTCCTGTAGAAACATGTATCCTGCACAAAAGCCTCACTGGTCTGCTTTGCACAACAGCAAAGAAAACCTATGAAAACAGCAGGTGCTACAAAAGAATACATTGACAAAATACATTCAGTAACTTAAACATGATTTACATGAGTTTTGTGCGTGGAATTGTGCAGCAGCTCTACAATTGTGTGTTTGTTTTGAGAAACTATTCAAACGTAAATTAATCACATAACGGTTCTTTCTTTTGATCTTTTATTTGTTACAGCTCACAAGACCACATCCAGTGAGCCTGAGTACTTGTGTAAGTGGATGGGTCTGCCCTATGCAGAGTGCACATGGGAGGACGGTGCGCTGGTTAACAAAAAGTTCCAGTCCTACATAGATAGTTTCAACAGCAGGAACACCTCCAAGACCATGCCCTCCAAAGACTGCAAGGTGAGAGATTTACTCACTTAGCTACTGTGGGACTGTGGTGCCCTAGTGGTAAGGGACTGGACTGGACTGGACCCGTAGGTCTAGGGTTCAAATCCCGCCTCACTTGGGTCCCTGAGCAAGGCCCTTAACCCACAATTGCTTGGACTGTAAGACTGTATTGATTGTAAATCTGTTTTAATTGTAAAACTGTATTGATCGTAAATAAAGATGTCTGCGAATTGACGTAAATGTAAATGCTACATGTAAAACCTTTTAGACTTCAGTTGTATTACTTTAGTTTTATTGTCCACACGTCACCATAACTGATACTGGTACCTCTAACCTTCATATTACTATTATAAAATCAGCATTGTCTTTCCACTGGCGTCTCATCATGCTCAAATAACATACATTTTGAATTAAGTCATGTTTTTGACACACAGTCCTTTACACTTTTGAAAGGTATTGAAACAGAGGCCCAGATTTGTGCCTTTGAAGAAGCAGCCGTCTTTCATTGGTGATGAGAATTTGGAACTGAGAGATTACCAGTTAGCTGGACTGAACTGGCTGGCCCACTCTTGGTGCAGGTATGTTTTAAAGTGTTTTTAAGCTTTTGCTCTCCTGAAGATCATATTTGCTAAAAATATGACAGAAATGAGTGAACTGTTATATAAAGAGAATGTCACTTTTTCCTGAGAGCAGAATGCGTGTATGAGAATGCACTCTTACAAACACACACATACAGAAATGTGACGCCCTTAAACTAATAAGTGTTTTTTTTCCTGTGTTCTCTTGTTATTGGTAAAATGTAGAGCTGCTCTTCACACAAGTTTGTTCCACACTAGTCATGGTTAATCATCATGGTTAAATATATTCTTTAAAAGAATACTTTTTAGAAATTGAGAAACATTATTTTCATCATGTTGTCTTGTTTGCTGTGTAATAGGGGTGGAAATCTCTAAGCACCTCACGATTTGATTACAATTCAGAGAGCAACGATTATTGATGCATTGATTCGTTTTTTTTTCTTTAGTTTTTTTTCTTTACCATGTGACTACTTAAAACAAATCTAGGGTTAAATCCAGAATGAATTTAATTCCAATATTTTTTTTTATTAACAAAACAAATGGAAGCAATTTAGCATATTCCAAAAACCATATAAATAAATAATCAAATAAATATCTGCCCTTTTATCAAAATCCTGTGGATCAATAAATTAAATGACATAGAACACAAATTCAGCTTTGCAGAGTAAAAAAAGAACTAATTAGCATCTGCAGAAAGAAGAGTCAAAATGCTGAAATACTTCTTGTAAATGAAATAACAACAGTGCAAATGAGCTTAGCACACATACGGACTGCTCAGGTGATCAAACTCAGGCTATCACACGCTCCTCATCACCATCCTTCTGATCCCACACAAACACCTGTTCCTTAGTTCTCTGCTAAGTCTCATGGCTCTCACCTTGTTTCTAATCGCTTTATACTGTTGTGGATTATCGCCGACTTATGATCGATTTACCGTGCGTCCGGTTTTGTCTCGTCCTTATTAGATTACATCTGCCAATCATTAATTGCCTTTTTGTGTATGACCCTGGACTGTTTATTGACGCTGATTCTGCCTGTCAATTACTCCAATAAACACCAGTTTTGTCTCTGTACGCTACATCTGGTTCCACATTTACCTGCTCGCATTACAGAGCTCAGTTAGTGGCTCCTAATGTTTAAGTTCTAGTGTAAGAACAGAAGCTGGTCTACAGGTTCTGATGTAAATGTGCTCAATTATCGACCTTTCTTAATCGTTAATCGTTAATTCAGAATCGTTAACGTCTGAATCACAATGCATCTAAAAATTGAACCCCCCCCCTTCATATACTTTTACCACTCAACTATATGTAATATTTGATCACTTTCCTCAACGAACTAAAAACCAACAAAAATTTGTTTAACTGGGTTTTCTTTATCTACAATTACATACATAGGATGATGTTTAAGTCTCACTTATGCAGAAACAGAACATTCTAAAGAGCTGACAAACTTTCAAGAAGCAAGGTCTATTTTGAGGTCAGTTCAGATCATCCAAATTTATAAACGTTACACTAATACATTCACACAGGAAGGGTACAACTGCTGGTGAGCCTTGAATTTTAAATGACAAACGCATGCATGATTTGTAAACATGGCAAACCATTATACCTGGTGTATCCCCATCAGTTGCTGATGTTCCCCAAGAGGACATGGGTCTATCAGGAAAAAGTTCAGCACCTCCCATTCTCTCTGTGATCTTGCGAGCAGATATGGAGTCTTTAAAATAGTCCCTCCAGCCAAGTGTCGCACAAAGCAGACACAAGGTTTTACCTGTGCCAGTTGGACTCTCAAGTACACCATTTACTTTCTGCAACAGGAAAGTGCATGATAAGTAATTTCATTTATTATACAGCCCCTTCAGAAAATCTAAATATAAAACACAATGATAGCAATGTAAAAATTCTGCAAAAACAATTTTACTAAAGTGCTTCCCCTTCTGTCTCTAAAAAAGCTCTCCGATGCTATTTTTTAAAGTCAAGTTTCAATCCTGCCTTTGACTAGAGCCTCTTTCAATTGTACAGTTTTCCCCAATAATAGCATCCCTTGCTCCAAGATCGTAATTGCTTACATACATCATCATCACTTTCACACGTATTCAATCCCAGCAACTCCTTAGTTACTGGCTCACTAGTATGGTCCATTTTACCGGCAATATTTAATGTCATGCACCAGTTATAATAAAGTATTGATGAAATATATTTCTCTGTTTAGTAGTTAAATCGTGTGTTCACTGATTTTTGTTTACTGAGGTGGTCTGAGAGCTTAAATTCAAACTCATCAAGTTGTTTCTATTTATTTACTAACTAGTGTATGTGGCTCGCAGTATCCACTCTACTTCATGCAAAAAGCGTTCTATCAAGTTGATGTCAGAACCAACGAAGGCCAGTTAAGTTCTTCCAACTCGTTCATCCGAAAGTGACGGCTCCTGTGGCAACAGAAACAACCAGCCCTTCATCAGTTTTCTTAGTGGTGGGTAAGAGTGACCAAATCCCACATCACTACTCGTCTATCACCACCACAGAACCCTCTTCATCCCTATCCATTCAGGACCATCAACACCACACCCTACACTGTGATTTGCAATTTCTGCAATTTGTGTCACTCTATGGGCACAGACGTGCATGTTCGTTCCTCTTACACATTCTGATGTGCAATATCATTGTTGCTCTGAATTGTGAATTTGCATTTTTTTAATGAATTGAAGATAATCAAATATCACTCAGACCTAAAACTGAACGAGGGTTTTAGCTAGCAATTTGATTTTAAATATCAGTACTTTCAAACTGATCAATGTATGGTGGTCATTTAACCTGGATGATCTAGCCTTTACCTTAAATGAAATGGATCTACCAAATCCAGATTAGATTTCTGGTTTGTGACTGATGCGAAGGCTTGCTTAGAGACAACCTCAGTACCATTTCTGCTGCACCCACTTTAATAAAATTTTAAAGTCTATATGTCCTCAAAAAGAACAAAGGTTATTAGGTGAATAAAATGTAAAATGCTACAAGGTTAAACATTAATAAATGTAAAGTAATAAAACTGCCGTTTAACTGGGGAAAAGCAATCAGAGAAGCAGCTGTCACAACTAAATGTGACTAGAAAACAGACTAAAAACTCCCACTTCTACTGGCCACTAACACAAATGACAAGAGGTTGTTTCTGCTGCCACAGAACCCGCCCCAAAAAGATCCAACCGGCTCTCTTGCTTTGTGCACTGATGCTCAGTTATGTTGGAATAGGAAGAGACCATCCCCAAACTGTTCCGTCAAACTTTGAAGCATGAAATTGCCCCAAAATCTCTTGGTGTGCTGAAGAGTTCTTTAAGAGAGACTAAGAGTTCTTTTCACTGGAACTAAGAGGCCCGAATCCAGTTCCTGACAACTTTACACTTGGCACAACACAGTCAGAAAAGTATCGTTCTCCTGGCAACCTCCAAACCAAGACTCGTCCATCAGATTGTCAGACGAAGAAGCGTGATTTGTCACTCCAGATAACACATGTCCACTGCTCTAGAGTCCATTGGCAGCGTGCTTTACACCACGGCATCCAAAACTTTGCATTGTAATTGGTGATTGGATGGCATGAAAGCCCATTCCATGAAGCTCTCTACGCATTCTTCTGGAGCGAGTGTCATGCTCCACTTAATGTTCTGCTGGGAAACCCTGGAAACGGACGTTCATTGCATTTCGGCGTCAATTTGACGTGCCTTAACACGTTATCTAAACATCGATACAGACCACGTGGCTTTAACGTTTCGCATGATCAGTGTAGACAGCCAGATAAAATTGAGTCTCAGAGTTAACTCACATTCTGCAGACACTCGATCACTTTGTTCATATAATCCTTCTGACACGGATACGGAGTGAAAGGAAACTCCAATGTAATTCCTCTTAATGTAAGAGAAGGCATCCTGTCACCCAGAGAATCACCTGCTACTGAATAAGAGTTGAAAACAAATCACAGCACTCTCTTAACATGGAACGACAGAACCTCCACTTAATCCGAACCGTCCCTCCAGTTTTCACATCGCGCCATGTTTCTTCGTCGCTATAAGGAATCATATCAAGTACACATGACTTGCTGCCATCTACAGGTCGTTTACGTTATCTGCATATTTTCCATCAATAACGGAAACAAGAACCTTGTAATAGCAGAGTACACGTGCACGTCGCCATTTTATTTGTTAGTTACTTAGGTTGAGCACATCCCAACCAATAGTGCTTTATTGTATTTAGATCTGGTGGCTCTGTTTGCGACGAGAGCTTTTGTACAGGTATGAGGTAAAGAGCAAATTTAGAGTGACAGGAATATAGATATATATGTCCCCACAAAGCAAGTTCTAACCAACATTAACTGCTTCACTCCCTAATTTATATTCAGATATTTCTTTTAAATATTATTCTGTATACTCCTTCAAAGACTGTTACATGGAAATTGTTCAATTTATCTGGGAAATATCACTCTGGAATATTTCTGAAACAAATAAACCAACTAATGAAACTAATGGTATAAAAGTATTGGGACAACTACACATTAGACCTAAAGAAGCTTTTATGACATACCATTCTAAATCCGCATGCATTTATATGGAGCCCATCCCCCTTTCCTTCTGTGTCAGTTTGGGTTTTCTCTGAGTTTTTTCCCACATTACATTTATCCAGAAGAGCATTTGTGAGTCAGACATTGATGATGGATGACATTGTCTGGCCCACAGTCTCCATGCAATTGTCCAAGATTTTCCTTCACTGGGACTAAGAGGCCTATATCATAGCATTATCTCTCCTTCACCAAACTTTACAGATGGCATAATGCAGTCAGGCAGATAACACCTGACATTTGGCAAACCCAGACTCATTCATTAGACTGCCAGTGAATAATTTTTCACTCCACACTATGTTTACACCGCTCCGGAGTCCAATTGCAGAGGGCTTACACCATTCCACTAGCCATTGTGCTTGGCAATGCAAGACTTGCATGCAGCTGCTGAGCCATGAAAACCCATGTCATGAAGCTCTTAGCAAAGGTTTTGTTAACGGCATTGGTGAGTCACGACACACTATATGCCTCAGCACACAATTACCATGCCCTGTAACTTTACGTGCTCTGGCACTGCATGGCTGACTTGTTGAAACAGTGGCATGCTAGGCAGACTGCATGGCAAACTGCTTGATTTTATACACGTGATAATGCTACTAAATGTTTAAGAGGTGTGTCCCAATAAGCGAATAATAGAAACCTCACTTCCATCCATTCAGGTCATGGCTACAAGCTGAACAGAGCTCAAAACATCTACAAAGACCCGTCCCACCCTCACAACGGACTGTTTTCACTACTGGCATCTGGAAAAAGGCTCCGGAGTCTCAGGTGCAGAACAGCCAGATTCGGAAACAGCTTCTTTCCATACAGCATAAGACTGTTGAACACCTATTAAAATGCTGCTCATTTCTTTTACCTACCTCACATAATTTACAATACACACACAGTGCAATACTGTGTGTGTTACTGTGATTTTGCTGCTAGTGTATATACTAGTTTACATATTTACTGTTGCAATTTTACAATTTTTGCACTTTACTACACATTTTGCACACATTTTGCAACACCTTACTTTTCTTCAGATTGTCGAACCATATCAACGAAATCTCGTTCTTATGACCAATATGAATGACAATAGTCTGTAAGTCTGAGTCTATTGGTCCATATAGTATATTTACTGGGTAACACCTTTTATACGATACGGGGGCAAATGTAGAGTAGCTAGTACACATTCAAAACGTTCTGAGAGGTAACCCACACAGAAATGGATGAACATGCCAAATTCCACACACTATCTAGGATACTGCATAGTATCCAGGTACTAATTCTGTCATTATTGCAATAAAATTGTACACCAAACTGTCTCCCATTAGGAGGTGTCATATGGCATCCATAAAACGCAGATAAAGTATTTCTTCCGTTCGGTTGGACCTAATAGTATTTATTTAATATTAATATGCACTTGTTGAATAACGGCTTTTTTGACTGGGTAATGTTATTCTAAAAGCATGTCAGCATGCGCTTACATGGAAGTTAAAGCAGTACATTGAATGTGCTGCAGCGAGGATACACGGGGTACGTTCAAAACGTCATAGTACACCACTAAGTAGAGGAACTAAAATAAACACGCTACTTGGTGCTGTTATTTAGTAAAGAGTGTGCGGTTTGGGACGCGACATCACTCACGCTTTTATTTTCCTGCTCAATATTTCGTCACAACATGGCGACTTGCTCAGGCGCCAGGGTCGATTTAAACACTGAAAACATTCAGGTAAACGCTCTTATTTCATATAAAGGCGCCATCCTTTTTTTAACCGTGTTTGTGAATTTATCAGTTTAGTACTTGTCAGAAATAACGCGAGACATGACGCAGTAAATGGGTATTGAAGTAGCAGAGCTTCCTCAAAGCACGAATGTTATTTACGAAGTGGGTTCAGCTAAGCTAACTGGCTAACGAGTCACAGACTGTGCTATGTATGAGTAATATGTTTGAGATAATTAACGCACGGATTTCATACTGTTTGTTTTGTGACAGGAGTGTGGACGCGTTATTTTTTTAAGTAACTTGCAGTTGTGTAATTACGTATCTGCAGCATTAGCAGGCTGGCTAGTAGATACAGATTTGTTTCTACATAAAGTTTGATAATGCTCCCTTCACGAGCTCCTTAAATTTTCGTGATGCTCACTTTTAGGCAGGACTCACAACGTTTCCTCTTTTAAACACACCCGCCCATTCTCTCTCTCTCTCTCTCTCTCTCTCTCTCTCTCTCTCTCTCTCTCTCTCTCT
>JAUZST010084518.1:0-20193 GCA_034779995.1 Parotocinclus haroldoi
CCACTTTCTTGATTTTGTTCAAGTGCAGTCCGTCAAGAGAACACATCAGATCACACTGGATAAGTTCTTCAAACGTTGACTGCAATTTAGTAAGAATTGGTTTTTGTTTTTTTACAGTATTATGCTTTGCATGCTGAGTATCTATACATTGTGTTGTAAATCATTTAAAATAATTTGGTTGCAAATTTATTTTTCAATGAACAAAGTTCGTAAGCAACAGTAGTTGTACGTTCGCTATACGTGTGTATCACACAATAAAGGTTTACTAAACAATTAATATGTTACATAGCACATCCTGTCTTGTAACATAGGGCATGTTCGTTTAATCGGACCAGCCGGTTATTAGGACAAAAACAATCACGTCTCGATGTGGTCCGATTAACCAGATTCGACTGTATTTAAAAATTAGTGTTAACAAAGCAAAAAATCCTTACCATAATCTTTGGATCCACCAATGTCCCCAGAGCAAAGTGCTGATTGTCTACACACATCACCACCATGTATGGCTACTTTACGAACAACTCCAGGAGAGTTCAGATCCTCTATCTTTATTTCAGACGTCCTCATTCTTTGAGGCTCATTTGGACTTGCAAATTCCAGTGCTCCCTGGGTCTCCCCCGTTGGCTTCTCGCCAATGACTCTGGCCCGTGCAGTTGCCATACGCTGCTCCTTTCTCTGAGCCAGGCTTGCCGTTAGCTTCTTCAGTCTCTCATAAATTTTAAGATGCGAGGAATCGTATGCTGGTCTTACCACTTTCGTTCGATGTGCATCAGAGAATTCACTAGTTTTTCCTTCCTCAGCCAACTTGTCTTCACCATCACCAAGGTTCTGCATTTTTGCCATCCTCCGTTTTCTTACAGCATTCTGACTTTGGGCGATATCTTTTTTGAAAAATTCTTGACACGATTCATCCTGCTGGCTATCAGTTATAACAGTTTTCTTTATAGGAATTCCAGACATTTTTTCATCATCCATGAACCTCTTGGGGACTTTAATCACCCTTGATGGGCGAACGCTAGCCACGCCACTTTGTCTTACAGCTGCTATGCTGTCTAGCTGTGCTTGAAGCTGATTGTGTTGCACTTGATCTGCTGGCAAGTCTACCGTTTCGTACGTGTAGTACACAAGCCGACGTCTTTTCCTGGGGAGTCTTCCCTCCATCTGACCCCGAGTATCCAGCATTTTGCCTTTCACTGCCTGTTGCACAGCACGGCGACTGCTAAATACAGACCTGCGCCGCTTTAAGAGACATGAGCGAGATGGTTCAGGGGAATATGCCTCTCTTGATGTTTCGGCATTTTCGTCAGTAGTCTCCTCCAGGGAGGCACTCACAGCTCTATTCTTATGGTCAGTAGAGGCAGCTTTCTTTCTAATCAAAGCCAAATTCCAGATCAAACTCCTCTGCCGCCTCCGGCGCTTTCGCACAGTGGTATGTTGTTGACTTGTTCTTTTTTCTTCAGTTTCTGCTGTCGTTAGATCATCGTCACATCTTGGCTTGTCTAATAACTGATCGTCTCCAGTTCCTTCTTGATCCTTCTCCCGTTTTTTCTCCTCGCTGTGTCCAAAAGTCTCATTCAATTGTAACCTATTTGACAGATTTTTACTGGTGATGATATTGGTAGCCAGTTTCACAACTAGTTTGGTCCTCCCAACATTTTGGTTAGTTCCACTTTTACTCTTGGCATTCTGCTGAATAGATGGTCTGTCTGATTCTGTAGAAGCCCTCACACCTTTTACTTTAGTAGTGACTTTATTGCTTGCAGTTGGGTCTAATAAAGGACAGAAAGAAAAGACCATTAACACACTGAATACCTATGCCAAATGCTTACCTTTTTAAAAATGATTATTACTGATTACAGCCTACAGATTTTAACTGAACAATTTCTCCTTATTTGTGTAATGTAAACAACTACCATTTTCTTCTACAATGTTTTTGAATAAAAAAACGTCAAGTCACTTGCAATTAAAAGAAATTACTACATACATTAGGTTTTTGTTTTTTTTTAACAAAATGCCCTGTTCCAACTGTGCAGTACATAATAATATTTATTTTCATTCTGTAACTGCAATATTAACCAAGCCTTTGCGTTTTAGACTTAATCTGTCTGTGAGACAATCTTATTTTGGGTTTTTTTTTCTTGTAGATTTGCACTGTTCTGGAGCACTAATCCAAATTTCTTTGTAGAAATATATAATGAAAATTAACATATTATTGTAGCATCACCATACATTAACTAGGGTTAAACTTTTTTTCAATTCAGACTACTAATTCAAAATAATGTATACTTATATAAAAATACATAACTAGAATTGGTATATAGGAAAAAAAAAAAAAAACAATATATATATATAGATATGAATATGATATGAATATAATATGAATATATACGAATATGAATATGGGGTCTTCTGACTCCGAATCTGAAAATCGGCCAATAGTTATCATCCGTCATTCGGCCCTTCCATCACCAATATACATATTAAACATTTGTCCAAGAAAATTGTAAATTATAAGACAGCTCTGAATATAATTTTCTTTACACAAAGCTATTATATTATCTAAATGTATATTGCACATTATTTCCTTAAATAATTAACTGTGCAGCTGCTCATAAACTAGATTATATTAGTGAAGACATTCAATAATAAGCACTAGGAACAGGCCAGGATATGCAGAGCGTGGATAGGGATAGCCTTAGAAAATGCTGCATTTTGGGTTTATATTACATGCCTGCCCATTGTTGGCACTTGTTTACATACCCCTGCTAACAAGATGTCCCTTAACAATAGTTTTTTTAAATAAATTATTTTGTGAAATACCTTGACCAGGACGTAATGACCGTCTACCTTCAGCTTGGAAGCCTGTGAAATCTCCCTCCTGTAACACAGAAAAGCAGGTAAAATACTTTGTGTAGCAGCTTCCATAAAAGTATTGTAACAATTCATGTAAAAATAACAAGCCAATCCTAGCTCATGACCACTCTTAACACTACTGTAGCATATTAAAGACCCAGTCAATCTGTAGCATGTACATACAAAAACACAATAGAGGAGAATATGCAATGTCAACGTTTCCACCCAATGAATTACAAACTCTATCGCAACTTTTATTGCCAGGGTTTTCACACTATATTGTCCACTTTCTTGGACTGTCTCCTATCTTAAAGATATTTCATGTTAAACATGCTAGAAGACTTTGAGGAGGAAAAACAAAGTGAAATCTTGTAATTCAAATATCTCTTCACTCCAACAATCAAATAATTCAAATAATTAAAACAGATTTGACAATTCATATCATAACCATTTATACATATTCATAACCATTTTTTTTGCCCCCACAATAAAACAAAGAAAGAACATTTAAATTGAACTCTCAATGGTGTGCACTAGTACAGTATGCCAATAGCCACAGGAACAACAAGTAGGGTCCAATCATAAGCATATTATGTACATTACATTACTTCTTTATTACAATAACAAATCAGAGTATGAATGCACTTCAGGAACCAACAAAGTTCGAAATCCGAGGTTCAGTTACAGACTAAAGTCAAATGGGGAGGAACAACTAATCAACTTGGTCAACAGCCAAATTAGTTACTTTGCTTTTAGATGGACAAATTGTTTCTGATCAATAAATCAAATACACAATTTGAGATACAGTTGCTGTGCATGGGAACAAGACAAGAGTTACTAGGTAAATCCCTTTAAATGTTTCTACTACAGTTTGATGGACCCTTAGTTTATGTTTTAGATTTGTTTGACCTTGCCTGTAAGGACATATTACTCATTAGGAAGAAGCCTTTCATATGAAATTAATTTTTCATATAAACACAGACTGTACTATACTGTATGTATCCAATAAGACTTGAAACAAAACATTCAAACAGTTACAAGTGAAATGATGCAAGTGACTAAATATTAATTAACATTTAACAGAAACTACTCAGATACTAACAAGCACCTGGGTAAGAACAGGGATGTATACAAATAGTAGATAAAGCAAAACAAAAGTGCCTTTTCAAGTTGTCTAAAAAGGTTTAGAGAAACAATACACCATTCAGACTAGAATAAGAAGTCAATTTCATTAGGACTAACAAGGACGCACACCAAACATTTAGATCTAGCTTTTGGGGGCATAAACAATGGTCATAATGTTTATGAAATGTCCGTATGTAGATGCCTGATATATGACAAAGCATTCCAATTTTTAGCTGTATGATAACAGCCTCCCTGTCACTAGTTTTGTAATAATTAAATAGTAAAAGTAACAGCATTTTATGAATGAAATCAGACTGTTTTCGTACATCTGACATTCTGTGCTGTTCATCACGGAAATGCAATTGGCATTTAGACAAGTCTGTTCATCTCTCAAAAACCCTTTGCAAAAAATAATGCTTTAGGAGATTTGTAACACCACATGCAGAGCAAACAAATAGACTTCTCCAAATAACCCACATTTCAAATGAATACCTGCACTTTCAAGTTCCTGTAGAAAAACAGTATTCAGCCCATTACTTTAATGTACACACTATATTCATTATCTTTCATTTAATCCACATGGTGTCGCGGGCCAGCCGGTGCCCACCCAGCAACTCTTGGCGCAAGGGCAAGAACAACAATAGACGGGTTGCCAATCCATCGTAGGTCGCGTGCGCATGCACACAGGCGCAGGGCTACTATAGAGACACCAATTAACCTAACAAACGTCTTTGAAATGTGGGAGGAAACCGGTGTACCCAGAGTAAACCCACGCAGACACGGGGAGGACATGCAGACTCCATAGACTATATGGACCATGGACCACTGTGTATACCCCGAAGAAGTCAGCATTGTCATATTTAGTGCCATCTACAACATCAAGCATCATCATATGACTTGGAGTACACTGCTCACAAAAATAAGGGATATTTCATACATTTTTGTGAGCAGTATACTTTAGGGTTCCTGCCTATATCCTAGGTCTAAAGGAAAAAAAACAGCCATTTTAAGAACTGCAAGTAATCAGAGTTTCAAAAATTCCGTCACTGCTATTCTCTATTGTATTTCAACATCTGCCCATTTATGACTGAACACAACTGAAATGCAAAGTCTCAATACACAATGCTGTGGGAACACAGCAAAGCCTAGAGCACTGGAGTCAAATATCATCTGCGGTCATTTGTCAACTCAGCTATCCTTGCATCTGAAAGTTTCATGACACTGCAATCTGATAGAAGAAACAGACCCTCCAGAGTTGACTATGTATAAATGTAACAGACTGACACACAGTACATACAACAAAACTGAAGTGTATTTGAGCAAGATTGCATTTACTATGCTAGGCATGGGCAACAACATCGTCACTTGCGGCTATTGGAGGGTGCTAGAGTTGCGTGGTTTGTATCATCTACAATAATCTTAAATATTCTTTTAACAATATGTGCCCTTACATTGAGTGTCACTCACTGTAAAAAGTTCACATACTCATTTTGTCAAGTACTCAGGCTGCTGCTCATGCACACAGAGAGGGTAAATCAAGCTCATTCTTTGAATGAGCGAGCAAACTGTATTAGGTGACAAAATACAGACACTACCAGCATCGCAGCCCACGTCATTGGAAGTGGTTTGGCTTTAAAAAGATAAAATGTTGCTTAAAAGACAGCAATCTGCAAACTAATGACAACTGGTTGCCATTAAAGACAGCTCACCAACCAACTTATTTCACCATCTGAAAACCAACCACCACGCAGAGCACGAAGTTTATGACAAATTACAAGGAGTCAACAGTCCACAGCAGTCCTTCAGCCGAGATACCAACATAAAAACACACTCAGCAAACCTTAGCAGAATAAAACAGTGACTTATAACAATAGCTGATAGAAATATCAGAGATATTCCAGAAATATCTATTTTATTTCCTATAACGGCCCCTGATGAGCGATATCTAAAGCAACTATTGCAGCACAGTGATAATATTGTTACAGTGATAACAGTACATCACTGCCATAATGCTAAAACCAACTGCTTAATGTTGTGTAGGTAACCCTATCTGACACCAAAACATCTGGCCCATCAAGACATGGACTCAGATGTCAGCAGCAGATCATTTGTGTCAACATCATGAACTATCCATTATGTTCCTCAAACTATTTCTGAACACTTTTTCCAGGCTGCGTTACCCAGCTGTAAAAGGGCAACAACAGTATGGAACCGTGTTGCCATAAAGGGGTGCACTTGGTCTACAACAATATTTAGGTAGGTGGTACGTGCCAAAGTACATCCACATGAACTCCAGGCCTTCCCAGAGCATCAAACTATCAATTAGGGCTTCAACATCATAAAATCGATTATTAAAAGTGTTGGCAACGAATTTCAGTATCGATTTGTTTTGTCACACGATTTATGTCTTAAATCGCCTTTACATATCCGCTTACGTCACCTGTGGCACTTCATAAACACTGGAAAAATGAATGAGAACGACTTGAATGGAGTGACACGGAAATTTCAAAATAAGTTTAACATTAAGTGTGATGTATACAAGCGAACACTCTGTGCTCGATTACGTGAGACTGTCATTAGCACTATGTAGAGCGGGTAATGGCTACATGTTGTACACGCTCTTGAGTTACCAAGTAAAAGAGTTTGTACTGCATCCTCGTGTCCGTGAATGATTACCTGAAGTAACCCACAGTATTAATATTATATAGTGAGTCCGAAGACCACAACATTAAGAAGTTAATTCATTCTACAAAAGAAACATGACCAACACAGAGAAGAAGGTTCGGCTTAAATCCTCAAAAGTGTGGGAGCACTTCACGCAACTAAGAAATGTGTAACATGCAAGCTTTGCAAAAGTGATTTGACTTGGCACGGGAACAAACGATAATAATACAGTACCTGAAACGGAAACATGTTAGAGTAACCGATGAGGATTACCATGCGAACTGGCATAGCATAGCACAGTTTATGCTGTTTTTCGCTTGTTAACGATACTGGCAGTGATAGAGAACGTGTGTGTTACTTTTAATTTAAGTTTAATTAGCATAAGCTGTGTTTATGTGCTTTATAAATAAATATAACGTGCACAGTTGTGTTAAATAATGATTGAGCTTAAGTTGTAATTTTCGGACAGAGTATGAGTGAAGACACTGTACTGCATAGGCAGGATAAATTGCATTTAGACAGGAATTAAGGTAACATATACGAGCTACTCTAATTAGTGTAATTAGGTATTTACACACTATACTACATATTGTACCAGTGTGTGCGTGTCTCTTAGATTTTGCACTTTTCTTACTTACTTGCTTTAACCTAATGCTGTAAATAAAACGTTTATTGACCTGTTTAATTTGATCTTATTTAATTTAATCTATTATTATTTAATTATTGTAAGCACTAATTTTCTCTGTTATTCAATGCTCTGTTTCCGAATAAAGATTTTTTTTTTTTAATATCCGATTCATCAATTAATCGAAGGGCGAAAAATAATCGGCCGATTAACCGATTAATAAAATAATCGTTAGTTGCAGCCCTAAGTTATTTAATGGCATGTATCCGATTTTAAGACAGTTTTCAGCTAGTCAGTTTGAGATGTGATGTATTTATAGGTCCATGCATCAAGCTTCTGTAATGGCTATTTTTTCCATTTCTGTTTTGTGAAGGGAGAAAGGGTCAGATGTTTCTTCCTTTCTATTTTTGTGCAAATATTTACTTAGAAACAGACTCTGAGTAAGAGACAATCAGCTTTTGTGGAAGTGGAAGCTGTGTCATGTGGAAGGAAAGAAAATCTAAAGTGATACCAAAAAAGTATTTGCTGAGTGAGGATTTTATTGCAGAATGATTAAACTGATTTGCTTTTTTATTGAATTGAATTATTATTGCTATGCTCTAAGTTTAAATATGTTAAATACGTAATATTTTTCAGCAGAATGATCTCCAACGACACTGCCACCCTACTTCTTCCGACTGAAAACTTCTACAAAAATTCTGAAAAGGCAGTGGACATTGAAACGATTCTGGACAACTTCACTATAGTCATGTACACCATAACCATACTTCTTGGCACCATTGGGAATGCTGTGGTCATCTGGATGTGTAGTTTCCATCTGAAGGCCAATGTCACCAATGTATGGCTAATCAACTTGGCTGTGGCAGATTTTATTTTCTGCCTCACTCGTGTCACCTCACTCATTAAGAATCTTTTCTATGATCATTGGCCCTTTGGTGTCTTCCTCTGCAAATTCAATGGGTTCTTCAAGTACACCAACATGTTCTGCAGTGTTTTTCTGATGGCTGTCATCAGTATAGACCGGGCGCTTTGCATTTGGCTACCAGTGTTTACTAGGCAGCGGCGAACCCTGTGTGCAGCTCGGCTCATCAGCTTTGGTGTTTGGGTTGTGGCAGTGATCTTCAGCGCACCATATTTTGTTTACCGACAGGTCTATATAAGCAAGAAGAACTTGAGCAAGTGCTCCTTAGAGGTACAAAATGCTTTTTCTTTATTCTTTTAAATTTACGAGCAGTACAGTCAACATTCAGCTATTAAATGGTTTACCCTTATTTGATACAGTAGTGTAAGGCTCTTTGTTCAGTGGATTGATCTGCTGTTCTTGTGTCATTTTGCTTTTCTTTACAGGTGAAGGAGTCATCTCAAGATGATAACACAGCCAAACTGGCCTTGTACAGCATTCGCTTCTTATGTGGATTTCTGCTGCCCTTTCTGGTCATTCTTTTCTGCTATGCATTAGCTGGTGTTGGAATACGGAGAACACGTCTTACAAAGAAGTCACGACCCCTTCGTATTCTTGTAGCTTTGGTTTGTGCATTCTTCATCTGCTGGGGGCCTTACCACTGCCTCCTTTTGGCCAAAATGGTAAACAGCAAGAGTACCACAATAATAGTAGGCCTGCCCATAGCTAAGTGCGTGGCCTATTTTAACAGCTGTGTAAACCCTCTTCTATATTTCTGTATAGGGTTGAACATGAGGCAACGCTTAAACCAAAGCCTGTCCGTGGTTTTCCATAGAATTTTAGGTGAGGACTTGGAGGGGCAAAACTCGCAATCTCATGACCGTACATTAGATGAAAGTTCCAGTTCCATTTCAAAAACAAGGGTAGTAAAGACATAAGGGAAGAGGTGACGTATGAAACAAAAGCCATGTGGGCTGTCAGGGTACTAGAACAAGAGTTTTAATGTAGAATGAAGTAAGCTGTCTTCCATTTTAAAGTTACTTAAAAGCATATAATCATATACTGCACACTACTATGCAAGCTGTATCAGAATACTTAAGATCACTGATATGGTACTGTTTGGTAGTTTGTTGCGTTTTGGGGGATGGTGAGTCAAATGGAGGTTATATCGATCCATAGACAGATTTTGCCACTGTTAAATTCATTACTGACAATATGATGATAAAAGTCAAACTGATATAGGGTTCCTAAAAGCTGACCATCTGCTGAAATAGGATGGGCCGACTACAACAAAGTAGTTCCCACTTGATATGGATCGTAGATCATATATTCAAATTGGAGAACAATTGTTGGGGGGTTCCAATGTCATTTTTAGGGAACACAGTACTAGAATTAGTACAGAACAATTCAATATGCTACAAAGAATTAATAATATATAACCTGTTAATATAATAATAATAACAACCCCAATTCCAATGAAGTTGGGATGTTGTGTAAAACATAAATAAAAACAGAATACCATGATTTGCATGGACAAAGACCACGTATTTAATGTTCAAACTGATAAACTTTATTGTTTGTTGCTAATATTAACTCATTTTAAGTTAATTTTGATGCTTGCAAAAAGGTTCCAAAAAAGGTGGATCAGGGTCATGTTTACTACTGTACTGCATCACCTTTCCTTTTAACAACACACAATAAGCATTCGGGAACTGAGGACATTAATTGTTGAAGCTTTGTAGGTGGAATTCTTTCCCATTCTTGTTTGATGTACAACTTCAGTTGCTCGTTCGTCTGGGGTCTCCATTGTTGTATTTTGTGCTTCATAATGCGGCAGATATTGTCAGTGATAGGCCAGTCTAGTACCCGCATTATTTTACTACGAAGCCCTGCTGTTGGAACACGTGCAGAATGTGGTTTGGGATTGTCTTGCTGAAATAAGCAGGGACGTCCCTGAAAAAGATGTTGCTTGGATGGCAGCATATGTTGCTCCAAATCCTGTATGTACCTTTCAGCATTATTGGTGCCTTCACAGATGTGCAAATTAGCCTTGCGATGGACACTAACACCCCAATACCATCAGAGACGCTGGCTTTTAAACTTTGCACTGATAACAATCCGGGCAGTACTGTTCCTCTTTGGCCCGGAGGACACAATGTGCATAATTTCTAAAAACAATATGAAATGTGGACTGGTTAGACCACAGGACACTTTTCCACTTTATGTCAGTCCATCTCAGATGAGCTCAGGCGCAGAGAAGCTGGCGGCATTTCTGTTTGTTGTTGATATTTCACTTTTTTAACTTGAACTTGTAAATGGAGGGATAACCTGTGTTCACCGATAATTGTTTTCTGATGTGTTCCTGAGCCCATCTGGTAATATCCATTTCAGAATGATGTCGCTTTTTAATGCAGTGCTGCCTGAGGGATTGAAGGGTACGAGCATTCAGTATTGGTTTTCAGGCTTGGCACTTACTTGCAGAGATTTTTCCAGATTCTCTGAATCTTGTGATGATTTTATGGACGGCAGATGATGAAATCTCTAAATTTGTTGAAATTGCACAATGAGAAACATTGTTCTTAAACTGTTGGACTTTTTTGCTTTTGCTTATGCAGTTATTCACAGAATGGTGAACCTCTCCCATCCTTGCTTGTGAACAACCGAGCCTTTCGGGGATGCTCCCTTTATACCCAATCATAACACTCACCTGTTTCCAATTAACCTGTTCACCTGTGGAATGTGTTTTCTGTGCATTCCAAATCTTCCCAATTTTTTGTTACCCCGTCCCAACTCTTTTGGAACGTGTTGCAGGCATAAAATTCAAAATGAGTAAATATTTAAAAAACAAAGATAAAAAAGTACTGTATTACTGATCAATGATTGATTCACTAAATTACAACATTACAACCATCAAAGAATAAAATTAAAAATCAGTGATCGTCTTGTTCAAAGTTGCCCTTTAAAGTTACCCATTCTGTAATCGTAACATTTTCTTTCAGCGTAGAAAGACTGAAATGACATGAAAGTATAACAAAACAAAATGTGTTTAATTATCAATGACAACAATTTTGCAATGTAGCAAGTTTTATTGTAAAACAGTAAATATTCTCTTGACTGTGCTTGATTTCTCTAATCATGATGGTGGTGTTTGGTACTGTGAAGACCTTTGTGATTGTGCTAAAGTTTTAAGCAGATAATTCCATTTTTATGTTTTTTTTTATATTCTGGTGTAAGCTATGGGTTACGTTTTGACCAGTCATACTGTTTCAAGATTCGTTCCAATTAAGTAGTACTGACATTTGCATAACCTACATCAAAATTAAATGCTTGCACCCTTATGATAAACTAGTTTTGCCATGTTTTGAATGCTTGTGTTACTCTATTTTTAATATAAGGTTGATGAGTGTATCTACTGTCTGATTGAAGCATTTATAAAAAAAAACCTTTCTGCCTTACAGTATGAACTGCCAGTTGCAGCAATAACAGTAGATAGTAGTAATAATGCTCAAATGGTGTACTTTCTGTTGTGTTAATTTCAATAAATACATTCAGACATCAACATCTTTTCGCTGCTGGAATGTAGATGTACAGCCCAACAATAAATAAACCTTATCAAGGAGCGTTCATCTGCTTTCATAAATAGCTACCAAATGTATGTACATTAAAGTTGTACCCAGATCCAAGGACATTCGGTTTCAAAATTATATAAACACAAACTGGTAAGATCATTTACAATGCTTGGATTGTTTTCTTGTAAATGGATATGAAATTACACAAAATAACTTAAGTTTGGCAGCACAGTGGCTCGGTCGGCAACACTGCTGCTTCACAGCACAGGCTGGGATTCAATCCCAGAATTGGAGCGACCTGGGTCCTTTCTGCATGGCTGTGTGTGTGTGTGTGTGCCATATGATGGATTGGCACCCCGTCTAGGGTTGTGCCCAGAGTTGCCAGGTGGGTTACCCTGTGTGGATTAAGCGGAAGATCGCGAGTGAATTTATAAGTTTAAGAAATTCTGGTCGGTCAAAAATGTTTTATTAGATTTATTTTAACACACTAGTCATGGGCCAGTGGCCAGTCATTCTAATGAAGGGTTTTGGAACGTGAGAGGAAACCAGAACACCCAGAATACGCCCATGTGAACAGAGGGAGGACATGCAAACTCAACACAGGGAGTCCAGGGAAATCGGAACTGTGAGGCGACAGTGCTAACCAGTCCATTATGCTGTCCCCTTAAAGGATGTGAACGCAAAAGAAACTTTCTGTTAAAACACTTTTTGATAGCCATTAAAATGACCAAGTCAGTCAGTTACAAATGAAATCAGTTTGAGACCAAACTGGTATTTTTGCTAGAATAGTTGTCCACACTTAGGTAGACTAGGCTACTCTACATGTACATTAGTAATTTGTGAGCCTAAATAAATGAGCATGTATTTTCCCTGTGATCCACAAGCACAATGTTTAGCCTTCATTGCTGCACAATGTCTAGCCTTCATTGCTGCACTGTGAACAGAATTCTTGCAGCGTCCTTTGGTTACACTGCAACCCTGTCCTGGAAAAGTAGTTTTTGTGAAGGAAAGATATAATCCTTTTACCATGATAGGAATTTTGGATCTAAAGTACACCGAACCAAAATGAACAAGAACATTTAAACATTACTTCCTTTTAAGTTGTTCTCTGACATTTGTTTCTTCCCTTTTCAGTATTTCATAACTTGAGTTCAAATAGTCAAGTGTCAGTCATGTCAAGGGTCAATGTATTGCTTCATCAACAGCGAACAAACTTATTGTCTTGAACAGCCATTGACAAAGTTTAACACTGTCCTGACAATCCACTTCATCAATGTATTGAACAACATCAGTTTCTGATAAATTTATTGCCGTACTTTGTAGCCACCACCCTTTACTTGACACGTTACAGACAGTTCAACAGAATTTACATAGAGACAATTCACCACTGTTCTTAGACACTCTTGTCATATTTAACTTGTTTTTTTATGTTAACATTTACTTGTTGTCACTGTGTGTCACTCTAGGTGCTGTAAATATTCACACTAGTCCACTATTATCCACTGTCATTTAATTTATTTCTATAATTGTAAGTTCAACAAACCTCTTTCAATTAGTGTTAAATACTGGAGTGCCTAGAAAATGGCTAACTCACTCTGACTACTATAATGTCATGTTTTTATTTCCAGAAAAGTCCACCATGCATTAGGGTTGGTACTATTCCCCTCTAAACAAACTCAAGATCTGTCAGTTAGAATGCCATATTCTTTACACATTTTGTTCTTAAACTTGTCACATCGTCTTGCCACTTGCGCCTTCTTAACTTGAGAACATGTTTACACTGCCATTTACAAAATAATTACTAAACATTTTTCCATTGAATATTACAATGTTTGACAGTATTTAACAAAAAATATTCATAAATCCTTGATTTGGGTAGTCTGGTGACAACAAACTGACATTACTTCCCCTGAATCATAAGCCCAGCAGAGACAAAAAAAACACATCAAAAGTTATAACTACTCCGTATTTTCTTGTTTGGTATAGGACACATATCTGACTAAGAGTGCTGCTAACCCTTCAAAACTGCTCATTAGAAGTGCTACTGTCTGTGTGCCCCATGATGATATTTTAAGGCCAATCAGATTTATGATTTTCATTGTGTGGGCTGGTCTATAGCTATGTAACCCCTTCTTGATTAACTGAAGTAGATGCTATGCATGTGTTATTCATAAACACCTCACCGTCAATGTGCATGCCTATTTGACTAGATATAATCAAATGGCGACTTGCAAAGAAACTTGCAATAATTCAACCAGGTCTGCTTACAAAGTACTAGACCATTTTCTGGCAAAGGATTGTAGAATTGACTTTATCTTTAAAAAGCCTAACAGACTGGTGAGTTTGGTGCATTCTGAATGCAAAAAAATTAATGGTTTTACTTGTAGGATTTGTTAAACAGAACATTAAGCTTTGGAAAATGGGGAAAAAGTGTTCTCATTTGGACATGCCACTTGTGTCATTTGTGGGAAATTAATAAGTCAAACTGAAGTTATTTTGTAACTGTACTACATTGCTCACAATAATTAGGGGATAATCCATTATGGAATATTATCCATTATTATCCATATTCATTTTGTTTGTCCCCTTTATTCTATTCTGTGATGGCGAGGTCCTTCACAGGACCAGCACAGACAGCTGATGTGGTGGTGACATTAGTGTGTTTTTTGTGCTGGAATAAATGGTTCATACACATCAGTGCTGCTGGAAGTTTTAAATATTCAGTGTCTGGACTGAAAATTCCACCAAGCAAAAATGCCCAGCCACCAGCATCATGGCGAGCACTGATGATGGATTATTACATATGCAAGGTGGAGCAATAAGGTTGATGTATCTAATAGACAGCACGATTTTAAAAAACTCCAGCAGCACTGCTTGTCTGATTCACCCAGCTATAGATGTTTGTATATCTTCAGTGATTGTGTCCTTGACTGGTTGCCTGAGCAGTCGTTTCATTCCAAATTATTACTCTGCTGACTTTTTGATTGTGCCAAACAATTTATTTTCTCTACCATAAAAATGCTAAAATATTATTACTTACTAGTAGGGTTTCCTCTTTCAGCTTATCACTTTTGACTGTATTTTTGTTCTTAGACTTGTCACATAGTCTTGCCACTTGTACCTTTTTTACTGCTTCAGCATAGCTGTTTCCTTGAGTCATTTTGACACATTGCACCTCAACCATTGCTTTACTAAGCTCTCCTGTGAGGTATGCTGATGTATTTTCTCAACATCAGCTACAACATTTCAGTTTTGCACCTGCTGCTTCTTCTTGCCACGACCCTGCCCTAGCCTTCTTCGTACTGTTTCAGTCTCTTGAAAACGATTCCACAGTCTGCTAATCACGTTTTGGGATGGACCAATTGCTGATGCCACTGTTATTTGTGTTTCAAACCAGCTTCAATACGTTCCATGGCAATCCAAACTTTGTATTCAGGCAAATCGTGTTGCAGAGGCATTGCAAGGGCTGGGAACATCAGGGAATGTTCAGATACTCCAGCACTTTCAGCCTTTTATATAGTGCATTTTTTACCGATTAAATAAAAGTTGTGTTTTGCATTTCATTTTCATTATAGAACAACTTTCTCTGACGTGTAGTTTGCTTTTTAGATGTTCTTTTTTTATTTAAAAAAATATAATGGTTTTTTTGTCACTTCGTATTCATTTTGAAATAGTCCCTAATTTTTCTGAGTGTATGACCCAGGTGATATACCAAGGTTTGACTTGTAAGGTCACAAGTTATAGTATGTATAACTGCACATTGCCTTTAGAATATTTCTTTGACCAGCAAAATATTCCGTGCAAGATTAAAGTAATTATGGCAAACTTTCTGAAACGTTCACTGTAACTTTATATGAAGATACATGAACCTTTACAGGTAAATGAAGCTTCGCGAGACCGTGCACATTAGCGGCATCTGGTGGCGCCCAAAAGTGCTTTGCGTCTCGGTTAGAAAAGGAATAGTTTTAACTTTTCACGGTTTTTGAAACGGTGCTCCAGTGCATTGAAATAATCCTTTTGTTGTTTCGATGAAAAAAATAACTGATAACTAATTGTTTTGGACTTCACACTGTCAATACTGAGTTGAATACATTCATGTAGGGTATGGCAGCATACTTTGATGGTTGAATATGGCAGTGTATTCTATTCAAATACAAAGAAACTAACCATTAAACTAACTAAACACTAACATGTTTTATAATAATTGTAAATACGGCAAACTGTAAAAACTAAAATGTTGTACTTCTTTTTATACGCATACTGTGGCCTGGTTGGCACTTTGGCGGTCAGCGGTCACATGATCATTGGAACCCGATTCAGCATATTCCAGTGATTGGAATCAGTGGAAGTTTTTTTGGCACGTGCATCCAAGTTTCAGCTTCACTTATTGACACTTATTCGCTTATGACTGTGTGCCAGCAACTACTGGATGTTTTTTGGCACAAGCTCAGTCTATGGAATCTCCCCAGACTCCCCTTTAGTGTCATAGAGAGGAAGTCTAATTGTTAATGCCTGACCTGTAATATTAAAGGGTTTTAATGCTAAAAACAACTGGCTGATTCTAACATTAGAGTCTCTCACGCACCCTAGCCAAGTGAGTTCATAGTGGTCGGATTCCAAGGTGAACATACATCACAAAACATATTTATAGGGAGACAATCCTTACTTTAGTTACACTGATGGGTCAAGAGTTTGTGACTGATGAGGAAATGGCTATAGCTATAGAGTGCCAACATTCCCTTGTAGAAGGACTGCCCATAACCCATGTTGTTGTGCATCTGACTGCCCTTTAAATATTTGTTTAAAATCAGGGCAACAGAGTAGCAGTTACTGTCAGAGGAACTCCTGGACAGTCCTCAGTGCTCACACTCAGAGGTTGAGAAATTAGGAATACACAGGTAATGCCGTCCATCATCGTCCTAGGAACGAACAAGCTTCATTGTGATTGGATGTGGTGCTGAATAAATTCTGTACCTTCTGTGACTATGGTTTATTGACCCCCTGGCCAAGCCAAAGTACAACCCCACTTCAGAAAAAAGTGGAAGGGTATGGAAAAGGCAGTTTTGCTTACATTTCCTTTTACTTTTATTTCATTTCAGACAGTATGAACATACTTTTGTACCAAATCATGATTATTTTCACTTGTCTGGTCATTTCATTTCATTTCATTTGTTAATAAACATCCATGACAAAGCTGTGAACTGTTGCCATCTTTTAAATGATGTAGGAAGACAAAATACTGTAGAAAAATGACGGGTCTTCTTCGTCCTACCTTTTCATGAAGTCCTCCATGTGCTGCCATAAACAGATTGTCACACCACCAACCAGAGCATCAGGATTCCCATACAAGGAATGCTCCAGACTGAATATGTCTTCCAGGAGACAAAGCATCTTATTCTGAGAGGAAAAAATACTATTACAAATGAGACAAACAAAATCACTTAAACTTCATTCACATATTCTCTAATATGCTAATTGCTAAAGTTCTAATTGGTCCTTGGTTATGTGAAGAATTCATAGTGGTACCTATAGGCACATTTCAGAAGATATTTAACTAAAGCTTGGGTGGGCAAACTCACTTAAATCTGTGCCAGTTCCACTTCAATCCACATACGAATAGATGGGCCATGGATTTCAGATATCACTTTATCATCTGCCTGGTAATCAATTACAAACAATTTGTCCAGTTAATCTGTGGAAACACATATGAGACATGACACCCTAAAGTAGAGATATATAGGTAATTCTGTAGTATCAAAATTCTAATGCTGGACATGGGCGTGGCTACACCTGAATCAAGCCTCTGTCTGAAGAAGAAACTCAGGGTCTGGTGTGAATTAAACATTTTTCTACAGTATTGCGGCATTATCCGAGCCTCCAAGAAAGGCCTGAGACCCTGAGAACACAATCCCATAAAACTCTAGAAGTCACAATTACCAAAACATTTACCTGGTGAACATTCATTGTCTGAACATATATAAACGTCTATAACGTCTATAAACATAAATGATAAAACTTGTATAAAATGTAGACAAAACTGACCTAGTACTACCTAGGTATAATAGTGCAATAATAACAGATAAGTGGGTATGTTTTCCCAACAAAAATCAGATGTTTCTATTAGTAAATGATTTACAGATCTATCATACTTACCATATCTGACAGATATAACATTTGTCAGAGGTCGTTTTTTATATATTTGCATATACAGTATTTTATATATAGTGTTTAATGGGTTACTTTATTTGTTGGATAAAACGGACATCTTCATCTGCTGCTGACTAGAGCAAGCTTGCCCTACAGTGATGATGGTAGCACAGGTCACGTAGAGCAGGGGGCGCAAATTTAGCCCGGTTACCCACCCGGCAACTCTGTGCAGGGAAAACCCTAGATGGGACGCCAATCCATCGTAGGGCACGCAGACACACACGTACAGTCACACACTAAGGGCCACTTTAGAGACACCAATTAATCTAGCACGCATGTCTTTGGACTGTGAGAGAAAACCTGAGTACCCAGAGTAAACCCACGCAGACACAGGGTGAACATGCAGACTCCACACAGAAAGGACCAGGACCACTCCACCCTGAGAATGAACCTGGGACCTTCTTGCTGTGAGGCAGTGGTGCTACCCACCAAGCCACCGTGCTGCCTGGGATACATATTGGTAAACATTTAAAGCTGTTTAATGCTGAACATTAATTCTAGAATAATACCAGTAGTTTTGGGGTGACAATACCTGAAAACCGGCAATAGAGTGTGAATAGAGAACAGCAAGTGATGTGAAAAAAACTGCCTCCATTTTAGGTGTGATTAGAACTTGTTAAGAGAGTTGTTTTACTTTAGATGATAGAATTTTCTCTAATTCTATATTTTATGATATTTTATGATAGAGAATGTCAAAAATGTTTGCATTCTGTAGAGTAGTTGAGTGTTTAAAGTGTTGAACCATGGCATGCTTGCTAAAAAAATATTTTAAACATTCTAATTAGCATTAATCACAGTTTTGAGACTGGTTTATGGTTAATGAAGTGTGTACTGGAACCAACCAAATGGAGATACTTATACTTTTCTAAGTATATTTTTGTTTTGTTAATTGAGTCATGTAATGCATATTGTGAGAGTTTGTGTTGCTAAACTATCTGCTCACATCTATATTCACACAACTAACAGCTCAATCCTTACAATTGATTTCCTTATAACTGATTTACACAAAATATAGAAGTAGTATATTACTATATTATTATATTAGTAGTATATTACATCCAACAGAGAGACAAAAACAGTAAAAGGCAGGATATTTACAGAAAAAGAAACTGTAATCCTTTGCATTTGATTATTTTTCCTGGAAAACAGCTTACAACAGGAAGAAATTCCTCAGGGCATACAAATGATGTTATCGGCTAAAACTGTAAGAAAATGTTCCCTCTTCAATTATTGGCATTCCTGGTGAGGAGGAGTAAAAAGGGGTAGAACTAATTCACCGGTTGGAGTATTAGCTTAATCTCACACTGAAAAGAAAATCCGACATTTAGCAGAAATAATTTTACTCTGAGGAGGAAATCAATAAATTATATTTTTTAACTTGAGATTCCTCTTTACAGATTCTGTGAAACTGGGTCACTGAGTGCTGAGGTGCATAGTGCATACAATTCATCAGCTCTCTGCTTGAAAACAGCAGAATTCCAAACCATTAGCATTAACAAAAAAACTGTAAACAGGGAGATTAATGGCATGGGTTTTCATGGCCAAGCAGTTGCATTCAAGTCTTACATCAAACCCAATGGCAAGCTTTACTTGCCAGAAGTATTCTGGCACTGGACTCTGGACCAGTAGAAACATGTTCTGTGGAGTGATGAATAACACTATAACACTATCTAGCAGTCTAATGGATTAATCTTGGTTTGGCAAATACCAGGAGAATGTTACCTGGCTAACAGCATTGTGACCCCTTTGCGTCAGTGAATTGAAATCTTAATGCTTCAACATACCAAGACATTTTGCACAATTGTACTTTTCACTTTGTGGGAACAGTTTTGGAAAAGTATGTTTCTGTCCCGTTTCTAATATAAATCATTGCAATAAATGAATGAAATAGGTAGCAAGTTTTTATATAATTTCTAGTTGCGGAATAAAAAATGTGTGATTGTGGTCTTGTGATCTATTAAATTTGCCTGAAAACAGTGCTTTCGTGTTTTATATGTCCGCAGGTGCAAGGTGAAACAGAAGTGGGAAGTCCATGTTTCTGAAAGTCCAGTCACATTCCAGGTCTGACAATGATTCAATTTTAATTTCAACTGTCTATTTTTGGTGGCACATGGGTTTATGTCTTGATTATTTTACTCATATCTTGCACTTCATGTCATGTCTGGCATAATTAATAATTCAAAAAGGCCACAGTGCTAGCCATACATAATTTAAACACATATGACATTTTGCAAACTTTCATAATCTTC
>JAUZST010084529.1:0-20191 GCA_034779995.1 Parotocinclus haroldoi
TATATACACACACACACACACACACACACACACACACAGTCAGTGGCTGAGCTCAGTGATGATCTGGATAGGCTGGTTAAGATGCTGTTTCGCTCTCGTTCTCTGGGAGGATAGTCACACTGACATCGTTCGCAGTTTCCATGCTGTGGTTTTCCACATCGGCTTGAGAGTTTTTCAGATCATTTCCACGTAGCTCAGTCTCTATGCATTCCTTCTGAGGTTTGTCACGGCCCACACACAACCTGTTCCTACAGCGAGAAAAGTGGAACAGATTTACGGCTTCGCCGGTGGAGTGCATTAAGAAAAGCATTGTCTTACTGACAAGCTTTCAGGACAATTTATAAAAAATAAAAAGAATTCCTAGAGTAAGTTAACTTTCTCAGCTCACGTCTCAATACAGGCGCCATTGCTTACATATTAAAATACCAGACAGCAGCCACGGTGAAGAGCAGGAACGTGAAGATGGTCGTAAGGGAAACGATTGCACCAACTAGAAACAAGACGAGACAGGTTTATTGAGTTTTACAGTTTATAAACCTAATTAACAAGACGCACAGTTAGGTGTAACATGAGGTATCGACCTCCAATGCCAGAGCTTTTACTGTTATAGGCCTGCGCTTCTCCGATTTCTTCTGCGTAGCTCAGAGAGTGAGAAGGACTGGCCGAAGTGGGCCGAAGATCAGACCGAGATCCAAACGAAGCTGAACGGTTAGACGGTTCTGCTCGGGCAGTGTCTGAAACAGAAGCCTGTGCATCAAGCAGCCCCGTCGTAGTTTGAGGGGCTTGTGAAGTCATTTGGATTTGTGCTTCGAAATCTGAGGATGAGAATTGTGAAATCGTTACATAAGAAAGGCTTTTGGCACCACTGGTGAAGTGGCAGCAATTTCCTTCCGCATCATTGTATCCAAACATGTCAGCGGAAATCAGTTTGGGACGATTTCACACTCGGATTTTCCCATTTCCTCCAACTGCCCTACACTCTGTTCTGCTTTAATGCCAAAGGAGACACCGTTGGTGAGAAAGAACAACTGGAATGAAGAACAAGTAGTTCAATAAAAAAGATGTTAGCTTAGGTGTTTACATTGGAAACACAACACTAGGTCCTGGCCACTGCCATATGTGTACATTCTGCACATACGAGTGTTGGATTTCTCCCACATTGCAAAGAATAGTTAGGTCAACTAGCGTCTTTAAAGTATCCTATTCTGAGTGTGTCCATCCCCACATGACTCTGAACAGGACTAAGCGGTTATAGAAAACACATGAATTTCTTTCATCTACTTTTGTTTGTAGGTGGCCCAGTGGGTAACACCGCCACCTCTCAGCAACTTCATCCTGGAGCAGTATGCAATCATGACCTACGTGTCTGCGTGGGTTTACTCCAGTCCAAAGACATGGGTTAGGATAATTAATTAATTACACTACACTATTGAGTGAATGTAATATATATATATATATAATTATATTAATATATAAAATATATTAATCCACAATGGGTCGTGGGCCAGCCGGTGCCCTCCCAGCAACTCTGGCCACAAACCCAGGAACAACCCTAGACAGGGCGCCAATCCATCATAGGGCACACACACAGTCATCCACAATCATACACTAAGGGCCACTTTTAGACACACCAATTAACCCACCACACATGCCTTTGGACTGTGGGAGGAAACGGGAGTACCCGGAGTAAAGCCACGCCGACACCCAGGTTGTTTCACCCTGAGATTGAACTCGGGACCTTGTTGTTGTGAGGCAGCAGTTCTACCCACCGAGCCACCGTGCCACCCTACAATATATATATATATATATGGACACTGATTCCAATAACATTGTTAAACAAACTTATTCACATTTTAAAGCCTTGCAAGTTTTGTTCTTAGATTCATATTTTCATGACATGCACATTTTATGATGTGAACAAAAGAAATGGCTAAGCGAACATGAATGTCAGCATCAAGCCTCTTGACACTATGCAAACACTAAGCCAATACGGGGTGAGATATCTGAGCAGATATCTAATCCCTGAAAGAGGGATTTCTACAGGTCATTTAGTAATGCTGCTTTTGTTTCATCTGTCTTAGATTTACATATTAGACAAGCTGCTATTTGACTTTCAAATGTCTAGTTTGTTCACTGTGCACAGTTGTGTAATTTAATTCCAGATTAAAATCTAGCAATACATTTTTCTTCTTGATATTCATTCTAAGCATGCCATTCTTTACACACTTGAATGTTAGTGCTACTGAAATTGTCAGATGTGTGCAGATGCTAATGGGAAAATAGAAGAATGAGAATTCGAGCAGCATCAGCTCTTTCCTGTAATCTATTGTTTTCCTTCTGCTAGTCATAAATGATTCATCCACTAATGAGATGTTCCATTAGTGGCAAATAAGCCGCTTGGCCACATTGCCTACTGTGTATATATAAGCTCTATGTGAACACAGAATTGGAACTGTAATGTAAGTAGAACTTATTTTTAATCAAATCTTCTTTTGGATGTTTGTTTCTTTAGTCACCTTCCCCATTATGACTACTAGTTTAAATTGTGTTGGTAAAAGACTTTTTTTTAACATAGCCAATTACATTAGTGAATTGATGTTTTGAATGAAAAGTTCACATCTGCCTGGAATATATGGAAACTGTGTGACATTTCTGCGCATGATACGAGTTCATTCTTCATTCTGTATTATTTGAAAGGGTGTTGTTTTTTTGCGTTTACCTTTTCCAATATCATTCTTGCCTTGTATATTTGTTTGTATGCCTCTACAATTGTATGCCTTGCAGTGCACGTGTTGAACTTTTTCATTTGGAAAATCACAAGAACTTGTACTCCAATTTGACCAGGGTCCAATTTAATAAGCAAACAGATGAGTTTTTTTTTTAAATCCATAATGATAATTGGACAAAGTAGTCAGTGCAGATGTGCACTGACCCTGTTTTAGTGCAGAAAATATATCATAGATACTTCCCTAAATCAGACAAATATGGGACGGGTTAAAAAAAACCTAATATTATTATTATATTATATATTATAATATTATATTAAATTATGCTGCAAGTTCAAAAGCAAGGGACTTTCATGATAAAGGTCATTTTCAATTCTGTGACGGTAGCTTTCATGCAAAAAAAAAAGTCCTTTAAGACTTTAGGTCTTTTATGCTTTAAGATAACATAAAAATGTATTCAGAAACAAAGTTGATCAGACAAAACTTTCAATATCGTGGGTTCATACTGTCTGCAGGGATATGAAAGTGCACGTAAGGAGCACTGCATATTTTTTAATAATTGCATTTTCCATATAGTCCCAACTTATTCAGCTGTAGATCACCTGCAGAGTCATGTTACATTCATATGTAACACTTTTAGAAAAGGCTCAGCCAATTAGTTATTACTCTGAAATGCACCTGCATGCATGCAGAACCTTATTCATTGTATATTAAGCTTTAAATTGGTTCTTAATTCAGCTCAGTATAGCTCCATAAATCATGTTGATTGGTTTGTACATGGCTTGTAATGGGAAGGGTTTTGTGCATCTGAAGCTAGACAGGTTGAATCCCCTTTATCATAAAAGGGATCTGTGCTCCGTCCCCACCCGGTGCTGAAAGGACTTATTAAAAAATTCATTTCTGATGATTCTTTAGTTATTTAGTCACTTTTGAAAATGTTGTGGGTTAGTAAAAAAACTAGAATTTGATTCTTCCCAAGCTCATTTAACAGCCCAAACAAAGGGCTAAGATACAAAACGACACATTTCCTGATTTATCCACAATTCTTTTGCCTTACCTGTTGAGTTGAAACAAAATGCGGCAAACTTCTCGGTGAGCGGGGCACGCCACACAGTCAACCCAACCTGCCCTCTCCCGCATTTTGGATTGGCTTGAATTCGAGGAATAACAGCGACTTGTTCATCTGTCCATCCGAACCTGAAAAGCACAAGAGGAAACTGGAGACACGTTTCCCAGATCGCGTCATGCATGCAGTGTGTACTGAATCAGTGCAGGCCATACTTGCATGTTTCGAAGCCGTGCTCGAGAGCATAATTCACCTGCTCCTTGCCTGCTATGGACACACCCAATAGCTCACACACATCTCTCGCCCCGGATGCATTGAAGGCATAGATGCCGGAGTGTGATGCTTGGAATACACCATAGATACTGCCATACTGTGGATAAACTGTTCACAGAGAAGAGCAGAGTGAATCTGTATGAAATAATATGCCAATAATACGCCAGATTAGATCCTTCTTAACGAGACACGAGCATTCACAGAAAACGATTCAAACCACAAGAACGGTCCTTACCTTCGATTTTCCTAATATCCATTAGCAGAGCAGATGTGACAAACTGAGCCAACAGCAGCAACAGCATCCCTAATTTAGCCATGATGGATGAATCTGATCCTCGTCTCTGAGTGCTCTGAGATGGAACACGAGCCGGTGTGTCCGAGTGCCAAGAATTATAGTGTCCATGTCCCCTGGGGTCCAGGGGGAGAATAAAGGGGCGGTTATTTCTTAAATGTGCTCGTACAGTGGAAGGTCAGATTGCCGGGGAAAGAGGAAACAGGAGGTGCGCTTGCATCTCTGATGAGGCCAGGAGGGAACGCGAGTTTTGAAAGTCCCAACCCAGGATGATGAACGATAAAAAGTGATAACGGACCCTGCTTGCCTATTTGACCTCAAAATCTAAGCGCAATTTTATGTTTGATGAAAATATTCTATTCTTTTTTAAGTGGCCTGGCATGCAGTTGGATTTAAAAATTGAAGATTGACCATACCAGTGCAGCACAAGAGATCCAGGAGCAAATGTGGCCATCAAGGGTCAGTGGTGTGAATGGAGCAGTTTATGTTCACAGCATTTAGCAGATGTCCATTTTTATAGTGACTCACAATGATTAAGTCCTAACAGTAGCGCATGGGAAGGGTTGGGATCTGAACCTATAACTCTATTATATGTAGTCTACAGCATTAGCCACCACTATCTAAGGCAATCAAAGGCCATCATTTGTGGCTCTTTGGGAGTTTCTAAAAACGAGTGTTTTAAAGCTCTTCCCCTGTGATATTCATCTTTTTTATCTCAGAGGCTTGATTAGCTATACTGCCATATTTGAGCATTTATTTTTCCCGTGCGGTAAAGAACATGAAGTAAATGTTCCTCCGGCTTCCTGCGACCCTACAGCCAGTCCAGAATCCAAACCAAAAAAAAAAACTTCACACGCTACACGGTTGCACTGGTAAAGGGAAATGACGCAGGAGTGCAGGAAAAAATGAGTGAGGATCAATGAGTCAGCAGCTATTCTACTGAATGGATTTGGCACTTTTTCCCAGCTGAGCTTTGCATAATTTTTTATCTCCAAAGCAATACTGGGGAAGTACAGTACGTACATAACATATGCACATATGTCAGAATATTATGACCACCCCATTTTTCTCCACAATATCAGCCTCGGTTTACCAAATAGGAGCACGTTATAGTTCTAAATGTGCTCCTGTATGTTAAACAGAGGCAGGTATAAATGACAGTAAATGGTCATACTATTCTGATATGACTGTGTACCTTACCTGTTCCTACATGATCAAATGTGTTTCTAGATTTATTTCTACATGATCAAATGTGTTTCTAGATTTATTTCTACATGATCAAATGTGTTTCTAGATTTATTTCTACATTATCAAATGTGTGTTTTTAGATTTATGACTACATGATCAAATGTGTTTCTAGATTTATTTCTACATTATCAAATGTGTGTTTCTGGATTTGAATGAGTGGATCTGGATAGTGTTTCTTGCCTTCTTATTTTCAGATGAATTATGTTTCTGGATTTACTGTTATTTTCAGATTTCTGGATGCATTTTTCGATTTTGCTGTTGTGTTGCTAGATTTGTAGAATCAATTTCACAAAGCTAACTTGCTTTTCTGACTTGATACCGGATTGCATCTTAAGATTGCTGTGTTTCAGGATGTTATTTTGTGTGTTTTGCACTTCAGACTTGTGGCATATTTCACAGGACACAACAGCAAAACAGTTTAAAAAAACCCCAATTCCTTCTCATGATGCACCCTTTTACAGGCTTATTACCATGTCCAGTTAATAACATAAAGGCCATTTATGAGAACAGTGGGAGATCTGCCGGAATGCCACATTTATTCTGCCATTTTTAACCAATAAGATTCAAATAAAAGCATGAATTAAATCCAAAATTGACTGAAGCAGCTATTGTAAGGCACCTTTATTATAAGCTGGAGTGGCACATCAACAAACACACATGTGCAAAGATCTAAAAAGAAAGAAGAAGGCTCTTGTGTTAAGAAACACGTGCTCGCTAAAATTTTTTCACACTATTGTGCTCAGAGCAGACGATCCAACGAGTCAAATCAGAAAGGATCTTTCGATTTCGGAAAATCGAAATCATTCATGTGTTGCAAAAAATATTGCACGTTAAGGGGCTACCTCGGAATGTCAGATCAAATCAGCAATGGAAACATTAGCAATTTTATCAAAAAGTTAAAGCTCTTCAATAGTGTGCTCAATCTCCTAAAACCTGAGAACTAGAATAGAGTGGTAAGATCAGGTGTAGCTGTCGAATTGTAACATTAGCCTAAAAGAAAACCACGTATTCCCACTAGGTGAAATGCAACTATAATATATACTCTTTCAAGAACATTTAGACATTTGTTCAAATTCAAATACAAGTGATCTTCATGCCAAGCAACTCGGTTGGATTTTATTTGTAGGCAAACGTGTAGATTTGGTGTCACTCTGGTCTGCTGGGACTCTTCGATCCTACGCGCAGTCCTAAAAACTTCTTGCTGGGAACGCTGGATTTGGCCGCCGACGTGTCTGTGTGGTCGCTGTAGAGGCTGCTGAAGAAGTTTATGAGATTGACCAAAATGAACAACGCTAGAAACAGAGAGAGAATAATCCATAGAGTCCAGTTCCTCTTAAAAATCTTCTGACATATCCTGTCCAGGATTTCGAGGGCTCCTTCAAACCTACTGAAGCGAAAAAGACAGAGGCCAATGGTCAATAGCTGGAGATTACACAAAAAAATTTAAAAATTAAAGAAAATTCAAGTGTAAAAGATTTTTGCATCTGAAGTTACATCCAAAATCACAAGGTTTGCTGTGATGGCAAAACAACATTTACACTTCTAAGATTCTAAGAATTAATAGCTTTCGCTACAGGGGAGTTCCTGAATTCAACTGCCTCTTCACTCAGACTGAACGGTTTGTTTGAAATGTTCTGGCCCCAAATTTGAACAACAATTCAGACTTTGAATATGAGCATCTTGATGATGCTTGTAATCCAGGCCAGTCGGTGACGATAATGCACCAATATGCTATGCCAATCGCCATAAAACAAATATTATTTTCTATTTGTTCAGCGGATGAATACTCACCAAAAACGAGAAGTAACACTAGAGCGTCGGCCGCCTGAGTCGCTACTCGCTGACATGACGGGTTTTTATCTGTGGTGTTGTGTTCTCTGTTTGTGAAAGTTTCATCACAGACTGAATTCATTCAAGCCCTACGATGCCACCCAAACGTTCTGCAACGTTCTACGGCTAAAATAGTGTAGAAACACTTCAATAAATCTAGGGTCCCTACTTTGCGGATATTCGTTTTATCGCGGATGGTCCTGATGGTCCTCCATAAATGTATATTATATGCTGCTCACTGCATATAATATAATATAATTAAGGTACATTTCATTTTTTGTGAGCATTATAATATCTATAGACCGAGGGAGTGTCTTATTGTCACCGATTCCCTCAGTCTTGGCACCGCTGCCTCCGTGATAATATAATAGACAGTTTCAGCATGGTTTATGTGTATTATATTGCATTATTTTGCTTTATTCATGTTTTTATTTATTAATTACTAACATCCGAGTACAAAACATTCTTTTGGGGGTTGGGAACTTATCCAGAGCTAATTCAGTTTTACAATTTTAGCGATTGTGGGTTGCTCATGGACCCAACTGTGACAGAGGTGGGATTTTGAACCCTGGACCTTCTAGTCCATAGTCCAGTACCTTAACCACTAGACCGCCACAGTCCCTGGAAATTCAAATAAATCAGAGTTCGAACAACATTCTGAAGCCAATTAAGTCCCAATTCCAAGGTTCCACTGTAGATCAGGACTTGTGAAGTTGGGCATTGATGTTAAACGGTAAGTCATGGAAAACATTCCACTGATGTCCAATTACCTGGTTGGCTTGTTCTCGTTTTCCAGATCCTCTCCAGTTGCCTCGTCTGACTCGGTCAGATTGTCTCCTGCTTTTTCTTCCTCCTCCTTCACATCCTGAAGCTCCTTAAATCTTTTCAGACCTTCCTGATACCTACACACACAATGCCAAGAGTATTGGATATGGTAACGCCCAGTTTGCGTGGCGGTCTAATGCACTAGACACCCACATTGCCGAGTGGCCGGTTCTGAGCCCTGGCCAGGCACTGCATAAACACATGTGACCGCATAAAGCACTTGTACAGATTACATAAAAGATCATCTCGTTGAGGTTACCCTTTATTGTAGGCTTCTTCCTCGATCTTGGCCTTGATCTCTGCACTGACCTCCTCTGGATTACAGGAAACTTTGGCTGGGGTGGCTGCTTCACCTTCCTGCTCCAGCAGCACTTTTCCACTGTATTGTTTTCAGATAGGAAAGAACAGTCAGCAGCGGAGCCATAAACGTGCATCATCAGGCAGGGTGTCGCGCTCCACGATGACAATTCAGAACTTCCAAACGTCTAAACAACAACGCTGAAGACGAAGGTTCGACGAAGAGAGCAGTAAAACTGCCTGTGGGGCTCAGAAGATGTTACTCCCACTCAGATGAAGCTTGATAGTTGGGCATAAGGGGTCTTTTAGTCTCACCTTATTAACAAGAGTGAGCGCGGAACCCAGTGCCTGGCCAACGTCAAACGTTTTAGACCAAATATTTAGGTTCAATTTCAGAGTAGCATATAAAAGCCGATGGTGCTTGAGGGGGGGGGGGGGGGGTTCTGAGCAAGTTCCAAGGCCATTCTGTGCCTTCAAGGTAGTTTTTTAAGAAATCATGACAAAAACATGGTACAGGTATGTACAAATACTCACGCACTACCTTATTCAGAGCAAAGAATGGAAAAGGTACAATCCAGAATTGGCATAACACTCCTAAAAGCTTAGGCTTGAGAAGACCGTGAAACGCAGAAGAGAAATCTGAGACATTCATCGACAGCACAATCGGTGCGCACACACGAAAAATGGCTGCGATTCGATTTGGCAAAGGGCTGAACAAGTTTTTGGATGTAGGCGGCGACACTGGTCAGTCACTCTTGCCCTGGACGTCTTACACATTTTTATAGTAGTACAGATTTTCAAGAGAATTCACATCTGGGGATTTTGCAGGCCAGTCCAAACGCGTGACTGCTCCTGAATGTTCATCATGCCAATACAATACCATTTCTTTGATTGGAATACATCCCCAAAAACATCACAATTTGTTTGCCTTTTCATCCACTGGGAACTGTTAGCAGAAGTGAGCAAAGGCCTCTTGCGTGCCACTCTGCTCCATATGTTCATGGTATGCACATCCCTGGGGAATGTTGCTTCCATCTAGTTTTCATCTGCAGTCCTTGGAGATTTTTTTTACACCATATTTCCCACTGGACCTGGGGTCAAAGGCACTTAAATCCTAATCCAGAAAGTTTAGATTTATTTCTAGGGCAATGCAACGTGTACCACACTACAAAAGTACTTGTGAGCAATGGAGAAATACACTGCTCACACCAATTATGGGATAGATCAAACAGATAATTATGTGAGAAGTATATTGTATAAATGTTAACAGTTCAAACTGGTAAGAACACTCAGTCATGTCTGTGCCCATTCAAACATGTCATGTCAAACTTATGGGGATGATGTTTGTCTTCTCTTTGATGCTAAAGCAGCCTTCAGTCTTCTAAGGAGACCATCGACTACGGTCGGGTCAGGGCTCTATGCAAGCCAGCCATGCTCTTCATCAATTTCTTTTTTGACTTTATTTTAAAAGTTCAGGGCAGAGTTGGATACTGTCTAACTGTCCGCCGTTTACCATGTCTGGATGAACTTGTTGGCATTGTGTCTGACTGATTGTACTTTTGCCCCTTATAGCATCCATAGATACTAGACTAGCTACTACATTCTGTGAGATCTAAATGCCCAAATCCTCCCAAGGCTGATAAAAACTTTGGGAGGACTGTGCTCTATGTGGTCTTTCCTGTTCCAAATGATTAGCTCTGTGATTGGGGCCCCCTGGGGGTAAAATAAGCAAACAAAATATCCTGCAGCACTGCATGTGTGTTGATAAAGGAATCTTGTTTGGGGAAAAAACATTAAATGACCCAGCCTTGGTTTGAAATGTCGCATGTTATGTTGTGCGTCTGGCATTTAGTTACTCACTTTTCCCCTGGAGTTTGCTGGGCAGGATCTGAAGGAGCGTCGTTCCTCAGGCTGTTTGCTTCACACTGAACAACAGATGAAGAGAAAACAGCAAGACCTCCTTACTTTCTACTTTTTGAAAATCAGTATTGTGTGAAATGACACCGATAAAGCATTTTCAAATCACACTGCAGTCGTAGCCAAACGTTTTAAAAAAAAGGCACAGATTTTGGTTTCCACAAATCCTTCTACCTCGGCGTACAAGTTTACCATGTTTTCAACCTTTTTATTGACAAATGCAGTACATCCAGTTTAAGCAAAGGCTTAATGGGTTTAGTGTTGACCCTTCTTTAAGACTTCTGCAGTTTGCCTCGGCATGCTGGATATCAGCTTGTGGGCAAAATCTTGAATGATGGCAACCCATTTTTGAGTTATCCGTGCTTGGAGTTGATCACAGTTCCTGGGTTTTTGTTTGTCCACCATCCATTTGAAGATTGACCACAGGTTCACAATGAGATTGGAATCTGGAAAGTTTCCTGGCCACGGGCCCAAAATTTCAGTGTTTGTTTGAAATGGTTGTTGACCAGACATTACCATAGTCATATAGTCTCTATGTTACTGCAATGTAAATATAAAGGGTATTTATTCTTCGGGTACACAGCATAAACATTGCACTCCATTCATGAAATACACTATACCTTAACTCATCATTTACAAGCACACACGCAACACAGTAGAAGCAAAATATAAACGCACAATGGAATATAAACAGGAATAAACAGACCACACTGACTGCACACAACTAAAAAGGAATGAGTCGAACTGAAGAAACGCTCATTTCTAGAGCTTTAGAGCTGCAACATGAACCAAATTAGGTATATTTGTTATGATCATTAAGACTTGGGTCGTTAATGCGAAACAAACGTTGATCAGATGGTTGTTAAATGGCACTTGCTTGTATTACAATATTATTATTGAGTGAAAGAAAATCAAGCTTACCAGTACAGGAAGTGAACTGGGGCCAGGTGCAGGACCGGCAGTGGCTGGGGTTTGACCAGGGATGTTCAAGAGGTTAAATTTTGGAACCACAGCCACGCTGACTCTCCTCCTGGGTAAAGCCTAAAAGTACACAAAACAATTTTCACTCATTTACCAGATTTCCTTTCCTAATTTCTACCCCATCACCTACGAATGGGGAACTTCTGTAAAATAATACCTTCCCCATTGTCAATGACATGGATCTCGACGTACGTGGAACTCCATCATCTAGGCCAGAAGTGCACGGAATCATGAAAGCATTCAGCATTTGGTTCCTGCTTTAGGAAATCATGTCAACATGCATTACCTCCCGTTTCCACTGAGCTACCATAAGAGCGGTTGGAGTTCTGGTTGGCAAGTTTCTTAAACTCCATCAGCTCTGCGTGATCCTTCTCATACGTCCTTTTTAGGTTCTCCACATACTGGAGCATCACTTCTGTGGCCTTGTTCATCCGTTTTTCCTGCCACAATATGGTCAGGAGTCAGGATATCAAGCAAATACAGAAGCGCTGATGAATAAACAATATTTAGCCCTGATCAAAAGTCATTTCTGTGCAATTAGGTTGTTTAGAGGATTAAATATTTTCATTTTCCAGCACTCAAAATGATTTTTTAAGAAATAAAGTTTTTAAGCCTGACTCCATTTGGTGTCAACAGGACTATATATTATTATGAGTTATACATGGGTAAATTTCCAGAAATATCCACTTACGTGTTTTTGCTTTGTGCAACAATTCTGCCGTTATCGGATAATTACATGCACGTAAACACATCAGCACAGGGCAGGGGTAAGCACTGTTACCTTACAGCTCCGGAAATCACGAGTTCAATTCCTAGTTCAAGGTGTGCATTAGGTTAATACAAAGTCCGATTTCTTCTTATTTTTATACATATTATGGTGTGAACCGTTATTAACCGTTATTTAACAGAAAGCCATTATCAGAAATGTGTTGAGATCTTAACAAGTTAATGGATGTGATGACACTCAGCGGTTTGTATGCAGAGTCAAACGTTCGATGGTGTTGAACTGTGTTTCCACTCGTAGCAGGCATATCTCTGAGAGCTTCTCACTGCTGCTCCATTCACAAAGTTTACTTTGGCTGGTACGTTAACCTCAAGGGCAAGCATAACATTGGGTTTAATCTTTCACAAACAAATCTACTGGAAAAGGACACATTCCTGTGTCTCTCTTTTTTTGGTAAATAGGCCATAGGCCATCGAGTGCCTCCAAACATCCTGTGGCTGTGGGCTGCTTCGTTTTCAAGGGGCAGCATGCATGGGGGAACGGGTAATGATCTGCCTCTTGTGGTCCTGCCAACAACTGATGGGGACCAAAAAATATCCTTATTCAACCTTCCCTTTCTCATACATGGCCAATTGTGCCAGGATTTGCCTAATCCAATTCAGGGGTGCAGGTGCATAAACCTAGAGGCAGGGTATTGCTCCATCACCACGCTCACACACGTACAGTTGAGCATTTTAGAGATGCCAACTGACCCGTCACAGGATACTGAAACGTGGGCAGAACTTGAATACCCCAGAGGAGACTCCACACAGGCAACAGGCCAGCAAGGGCTTGAACCCAGGCCTCTGGAGCTGTGAGGCAACAGCACAATGTCTTGCTTTTTTGTTGTTTCTATAGTCAGTCAAAGACTTTTCTTTTCAAGGATGTGAAACATTTAGGATACACAGTTTCCTTACTAGTAGAGGATTCCCAAAGGACATGGACTCACCTGCCGGACTGCGCCCACCATCTCTGCCCGGCTGGACAGACGATTAGCGAGACGGTGCAGCACAGCAACGGTCTCAATCAGGCGCTGGTAGGACTCCCTTTGCTCAGCATTCTGCCACAGTGATGAAGTACTCTGAAATGCACAAAGTCAGTCCTGGGAACTTGGCTCACTGGCCCAGGGGAAATTCAACATGCCACACTGTGATGTGAAGGTCTAATCATACTGTGACGTGATTAGTGCTGCTCATGGCTTATTACTGAAACTCTAGCTTGTTTAACGTTCTTGTCTTAATCTTGTCAAACTATATATCAGTCCAAAACCACTGCAAATGCCGGCATTGTTCTCCATTTGCTGCTATAACTGCCTCCACTCTTCTGAAAGGTGTTCCTCTAAATTTGGAAAGAAACTGCAAGGAACTGCATTAGTAAGCCAATGGTCATGCGTGACAAGTCACAGTTGCTATTCAAATTAAGTTGATTGTTAATTGGGGTTCATTGTGGCCAGTGAACATTAAGTGTCCTTTTCAGGTTTATGGATCTACTTTTCCCAGACAGGGACTAATGAGACAGGACTTTTCCCCAAACTGAAGGAACAAAGTCAGAGACCATTTTTTTCTATAATAAACACGAATAACATATTTGACCCGAAACTCCCACACTTGGATTTGCCGCTAAGTCCATAGTGCCGTAACACTCTCTTCCACCGATCTCCATTCCAATCCTACAGCAGTCCAAATAGCATGTCTCAGAAATTTCACCATGTTCAGCTTCTGAAAAAATAAACTGGTTTCTTGCCTGCTACAATTCCATAAAGACCATTCCTGATTAAGCTTTTGTGGATTGTAGAAGCTTGGTGTTCTTATTAATCTGCCAGACGCTGTTGCTCAAGTGTAAGGGGAGTTCACACTACATAGCTTCCATTATAGCCTACAGAGGCAGATTTTTAAATGTATCCCCCTTTCCTGTATTTTCTGGTTGAGACGGGTAAATAGTCATATGGGTCATTATACCGTTGCTTAAACAAAATGGTATATCTAATCTAATGCTGGCCAAAAACTTTTGCACAGCTCTGTATGCATCTTATCTGGCAGCGATCAGATGGGTTGTTCCAAACTTCAAGCTTCCCAAGGCCTACCTTTAGTGAGTTTTTGAACTCTTCCAGTTCCTTTTCGTTGTTGTCCTCCGTGAGGTTACGTTCCCTCTCCGCCTGCTTCAGGCGCATCTCCAGCGTGTAATTGTCATTACGGAAAGCCAGCGACAGCTGCACAAAGGCATTCTATAGAGAAAGGGTAGTTGTCACTTCTCAGCAAGAGCAAAACTCGAATGTGCTCGGAAGCCAGGAAACAGCAGTTTGACTGAAATCAAGGTCAATCCGAATGAAAGGGCAGAGCAGAAATTCTGATAAACCCAGTGCACCATATAAAATTCATAGAATGACAATAGCGCCTACTTGGGCATGAGATCAAAGCAGAGCTTGGGGAGATAAGGGAAGGCAGAAATAATACCCTGAAAGCATATCTCCATGATCAAAGCACGGAGCAGCAAACAGTGTTCGAAAGTCAGAGGGGGAAGCCACAGAGTACAGAGACCCTGCCTTGACCCTGTCCGGCTTGCTACGTCATCCTGGGAGCACAACAGTCCACCAAGGCATTGTTTGTGCCTGAACGTAGAGGACAGGAAGTCACTAAGACCTAGCAAATTGGTTCAACCAAAGCTAGAACGCACATGGAATGCCACAGACTTTCCAAAGAACTTTCAAAACACTTTCAGGGACACAGGGATCCATCCGGTGGATAGGTGCAGTAAAATCTGTCTGTGTAATGAAGACATTCTTGCAATAATCCCACCTTTATCAGGGTTTATGTAATTAAATCTCTCTGGTGGCTTAAGCGGTCGTGGCTTTCTTCTTGGACACACGCTAGAATTTAAAAAAAGCAAAAATGGTCACAGGGTATCAAAGACTTTTTATTACTTACCTCAACTTCTTTCTCTGTTAGTGGAGGAGCACTGAAACAAGAAACATTGAGGCCTGGGTCATTGCTATTTCACATAGGAATTTGTAGCACAATACAGTACCAGTAGCTGTTTCATTTACAAAATGCCTTCCTATAGGCTTTCTGAGCACTTATTGGAACCATCATGATGATGGTTAATGAAAATGAATGATGTCATTTTTAATGCTTTGCCATGTAAGAGTCATCTTATGTCCTGATCCTAAACAATAAACATAAGTGAGGACCAAACCAAAACCCCTGCAAACATGGCGCATCAGTATTATCTGCTCTACCAATCATAAACTAAAAGTAAAAAAAGAGCTAAGAGCACACTAAAATTTTTATCGAATAACTGAGCCAAAACTACTACTAAGTAAGTAATTTAGAATTCCTTCATTCATTATCTTCTGCTTAATCCACATGGGGTCGCAACTCTGGACGCAAGGGCAGGAACAACCCTAGACGGGGCAATACGCCAATTAACCTAACACGCATGTCTTTGGACTGTGGGAGGAAACCGGAGTACCCGGAGTAAACCCACACAGACACTGGGAGGTCATGCAGACCCCACACAGAAAGGACCCAGGCTGCCCCGCCCAGGGATTGAACCCGGGACCTTCTTGCCCTATTCCTCCAGATATTTGCTTTAATATTTATGTTTTTATACTCAGCCTGTTGCTTGTTCCATAAGCTAAATCTGTTTGTCCTGCAGGGTCTCCCAGCCTACGATACCCCAGAGGTGTTCGGCTTACATCCCAACGCTGACATCACGTACCAGAGCAAGCTAGCTAAAGACGTTCTGGACACCATCCTGAGCATCCAGCCCAAGGACAGCTCCGGTGGAGGCGGAGAGACAAGAGAGGCCGTGGTGGCTCGACTGGCCAATGACATGCTGGAGAAACTGCCAGCAGACTACGTACCCTTCGAGGTACGACTTATCTGTAATTAAACTGTACAAAAACATGATGTTGTGTAGGAAAATAACCAGTCTACGTCAATTATGTTTTATTACCTGCAGAAATGCTTTCGATTAAAAGTCTTCTGAAATATTCGGCATTTGCATTTGGCATTGCATCAAGCCAAAAGTATGCAGACAACCATGTTTTTTATTGATTTATTTTTCCACTTCCTCTCCGGACAAGAATAAGGATCAGGATGCCTTTCCTTTTTATTATTATTATTATTATTATTATTATTATTATTAGTTAGCTCACCAAAAAAATTACCAAAAAATCAAATATAATGCATTATAACCTGCAAGGTCAGAGAACAGAAGTTAGAAGAGGCTTTTACTCCAGCTTTCTTTTATCTTTTTTCTTTGTTTTGACATTGTGGTATTTTCTATTGTGGTATTTTCTATAGTTTCTATTTTCTATTGTGGTATTTTTGTTAAATGCACTAAACAATTCAATACAATACAAGAATTTTGTACGTCATTAAGAGAACCTTTCTGTTTTTGCGTGTTTTGCCTCTTGATGAGGTGAATAAAAGTTTCTATTGAGAGGTCCTGCAGAAAAAAAGAATTGTTAGCAGACACTTTCTGGCTGTAGATGCTAAACGGTACATTTATTTTCTTTATCTGTTTTCACTGCATATTTTACATCTTTACATTTACTTTAAATGAAATGTCCCCTGAAGAAATATCCCTTAATTTGTGAGCAGTGTATTTAACTTGATGTTTCTTCCTTCCTTCTTTTTCTCTATTTGTTTCTTTCTTTTGTTCTTCTTAGTTTTTTCTTTTGTTTTTCGTTCTTTCTTTTCTTTCTTCTTTTTTGTTTATTTGTTTCTTTCTTTTTTTTCTTTTTCTTTTCCTTTATTTCTTTCTTTCTTCCTTCTATTTTGTTTATTTGGGTTTTTTTGCTATTTTTTGTTTGTTTGTTTGTTTCTTTTTTCTTTCTATCTTCTTTCTTTCTTTCTTTCTTTCTTTCTTTCTTTTTTTTTGTTTATTTATTTCCTTCTTTTGTTTTTTTTCTTTTGTGTTTCTTTCTTTTTTCCTTTTTGTTTGTTTCTTTTGTTTTACTTTCTTTCTTTCTTCCTTAGTTTTTGTTTATTCATTTCTTTCTTTAGTTCTTTTTGTTTTTATTTGCTTCTTCCTTCCTTCCTTCTTTTTTGTTTATTTGTTTCTTTCTTTTGTTCTTTTTGTTTGTATTTGCTTCTTCCTTCCTTCCTTCTTTTTTGTTTATTTGTTTCTTTCTTTTGTTCTTTTTGTTTTTGTTTTTTTTTTCTTTTCTTTCTTTTCCTTTATTTCTTTCTTTCTTCCTTCTATTTTGTTTATTTTGGGGTTTTTTTGCTATTTTTTGTTTGTTTGTTTCTTTCTTTTTTCTTTCTTCTTTCTTTCTTCTTTCTTTCTTCTTTCTTTCTTTCTTTCTTTCTTTTTTCTTTTTTGTTTATTTATTTCCTTCTTTTGTTTTTTTTCTTTTGTTTTTTGTTTTTTCCTTTTTGTTTGTTTCTTTTGTTTTACTTTCTTTCTTCCTTAGTTTTTGTTTATTCATTTCTTTCTTTTGTTCTTTTTGTTTTTATTTGTTTCTTCCTTCCTTCCTTCCTTCTTTTTTGTTTATTTGTTTATTTCTTTTGTTTTTTTTTCTTTCTTTTTTCCTTTTTCGTTTCTTTCTTTCTTCTTTTTTGTTTATTTGTTTCTTTCTTTTGTTTTTTTGTGTTTTTTTTCTTTTCTTTCTTTTCCTTTTTTTCTTTCTTACTTTCTTCTTTCTTTCTTTCTTCTTTTTTGTTTATTTCCTTCTTTTGTTTTTTTTCTTTTGTTTTTCTTTCTTTTTTCCTTTTTTTATTGTTTCTTTTGTATTACTTTCTTTCTTTCTTCCTTAGTTTTTGTTTATTCAATTTCTTTCTTTAGTTCTTTTTGTTTTTATTTGTTTCTTCCTTCCTTCCTTCTTTTTTGTTTATTTCTTTTGTTTTTTTTTCTTTCCTTTTTCCTATTCGTTTCTTTCTTTCTTCTTTTTTGTTTATTTGTTTCTTTCTTTTTTTTTTTTTTCTTTTCTTTCTTTTTCTTTATTTCTTTCTTTCTTCCTTCTATTTTGTTTTTTTTTTTGCTATTTTTTGTTTGTTTCATTCTTTATTTTTTCTTTTTTTTCTTTCTTCTTTTTTTCTTTCTTTCTTTCTTTCTTCTTTTTTGTTTATTTATTTCCTTCTTTTGTTTTTTTTTCTTTTGTTTTTTTTCTTTTTTCCTTTTTGTTTGTTTCTTTTGTTTTACTTTCTTTCTTTCTTCCTTAGTTTTTGTTTATTAATTTCTTTCTTTTGTTCTTTTTGTTTTTATTTGTTTTTTCCTTCCTTCCTTCTTTTTTGTTTATTTGTTTATTTCTTTTGTTTTTTTTTCTTTCTTTTTATCCTTTTCGTTTCTTTCTTTCTTCTTTTTTGTTTCTTTCTTTTGGTCTTTTTGTTTTTTCTTTTGCTTTTCTTTTTTTCCCTTTTTGTTTGTTTCTGTCTTTCTTTCTTTCTTCCTTCCTCTTTTTTGTTTTTGTTTCATTCTTTGTTTGTTTGTTGTTTTTTTCTTTCTTTCTTTTCCTTTCCTTTTTTTCCTTTTTTTTTCCTTTTTCTTTTTACCTCCTTCCTTGCTTTGTTGACTGAGCACTGTTTTCACGAGTGACCTAGGTGTCTCTGAGGGCAGCTGGCACCGCTTGCCATGCAGTCACCAGCTATTCCTGTAAAGTCTTTTTTTTATTTTTTTAGTATGAAAGCAGTAGCCAGAGCACCAGAGTCTTTTTTATTTTCTCTACATCAGCATTTCTCTCAGTCTAGAGGTTCAGCACCCAGAGCCTTTCCTTCAGGAGCAAGCCATTTCTCGATGCTATAATGTGATTGTATTTGTAGGTGAGGGAGAGACTGATGAAGATGGGTGCTCTTCAGCCCATGAACATCTTCCTACGGCAGGAGATCGAGCGCATGCAGCGCGTCCTGGTCCTGGTGAGGAACACGCTCACCGAGCTCAGGCTCGCCATCGATGGCACCATCGTCATGAGCGAGAATCTGCGTGATGCTCTCGACTGCATGTACGACGCCCGAGTTCCCGCTCGCTGGGAGAAGGTGAGGAGTCACGTGGCTATCGTTTGCATTTTAGCGATTCTGCATCTTCTATTCAATTTCAATTCCAAAATGGTGAAAAGATGTTTAGAAAAAATGTTTAGCGATACAGAATATCTTATTTTTTCCCATTTTCACACAAGTAACCGTTTAGCTATTTTTTTTCCCATTTAACCTTATTTCAAGTAAAAAAAAAAAAGCTTAATGTGACTTAACATGGCTTGTTACTACTGGTCAGAAGTAATGTGTACTGCTGAAAAGACAAACATGATCCAAAGGAAAGTCATCTTTTGCTTTACTTTTTATAGGTTTTAAGGTTCATCATTTCAGCAGTAGAGATTATGATCAGCAGTAACTCAGAGAAGCTTGGTTTTCCCAGACCCAACCAACTTAAGCTTTGTTCACGTTGAGCGTCTTAGACTCTCCCTCTCTCTAACGCAGTATATGACCCAGGAAAAGGCTGCTTTTGAACCCGGTGCACTGCCGAAGCTCAGTATCAGTCTGGTGCTGTAGGTGTTTAATCATGATGGAGGTGTAACCTTCTGTATAACAGATCAACTTTTAACACATATTACATTTAGCCTTTTTCCTCTTTTGTCTCAGGGCGGAGCCAAAGTTTCGGACTCTTTTGAGCGTCCACCTTCCGTTAAAGTTTTAGCAAAGTGTATAATAATAATAATAATATTAATAATAATAATAATAATAATAATAATAATAACAATAATAATAATAATAATAATAATAATACATGATGTGTGTGTGTATATGTGTGTGTGTGTGTGTGTGTGTGTGTGTGTTTGTTTGTGTGTATGTGTGTTTGTTTGTGTATGTGTGTGTGTATGTGTGTGTGTGTATGTGTTTGTATATGTGTGTATGTGTGTGTTTGTTTGTGTGTATGTGTGTTTGTTTGTGTATTTGTGTGTTGTGTGTGTATGTATGTGTGTGTGTGTGTGTATGTATGTGTGTGTGTGTGTGTGTGTGTGTGTGTGTGTGTGTGTG
>JAUZST010084540.1:0-20191 GCA_034779995.1 Parotocinclus haroldoi
ATGTGCAGAGAACACATTCTCCAAGACGGTAACCTCCAGGTGCACTCCCCTCACACAAACCACGCCCACAAACACACACCCCCAGTCCTGCATGCTCCAGAAAACACTGAACAGCGCACACAGACATGTACCCAAAGGAATATGATCAGCGAGTCACGGTAATGATCGCCTGAACCAGGACGGGCCGCCTGTGGCTGCGATCAACGCTACACACTAAAACCTGACAAACTGATATTGAACAATGAACTCAGATCTCAGATCTCATCTCTAACTTTTGGAATTTGAGCTAGCAGTAACGATATACATCTACATTCTCTCTCACATATCAATTTGTCTATGTTCATTTTGAAAAAAGCCCTATTCCAGTTAGACTGCTTGTCAAAATCTTTTCTTTCATATGTGCTTCCAGATCTCTTACTAGAAACAAAAAATGCAAAAAAACAATGCAAAGAAAACCTGCTTGGAGTCACTTCCTGTTGATTTTTATTTATTTTTAAGGAATAGTGTGAGAACAACCATATTATTTGTTCATGTGTATTTGTTCACATTCCTGTTCTGAAACATAAAACATTAAAAATAGATCACTGGAGTGAAAAAAATCACCCTTCCAGCTGTTTCTCATTGCACTTTGTCTAAGAATTTGAACCTCTATGCAATCCAGTTTAATGAAAAATAATGTAAATAAACTGTCTTTGTCTAACTGTAAATTTGTCTACTGCTAAACAGTTTTGAGGCTTCATACAATGGTGTGTAATTTGTCAGAAATATTTAGTGGTAGTCAACACCTTTTTCTAAATGCTGGATATGTAAAAGCTGTAAACACCTGGAGACTACTGGACACTACTTCAAACTTTAGGGCACAACAGTTGCAACCTGACCAAACTTGGATTAAAACTAAGCACTTTTTCAACTGAAGTTTTTTGCTATAGTCATAAGACACCACTTCTCAAACAACTAAAACATCTAAGAAGATGTGTTTTTTACATTTAGTTAATTCACAAGCCCTCTTACCCCCAGCAGCTTATAACTAATATAATCGTATAATCTTACCAACTCTACCAACTTACCAAGACTGGCAGTGCTTGGGCCTAAACCCTGAACATTCACATCTATACGCCAGTGTTGCATCACCACAGTTCTTATAGTTACTTACACTTTGATTGATATGGGGTAGATGAATGCTACCACTTTCATAGAGGTTGCAGGGTCAGTTATGTCCTTTTTGACAATGACATTGTAAGGGTTTAAATCTGACCACACCCATTATTAGGTCATGGAGCTTTGTCATGAAAATTCTGTCATGAAACAGCATTTAGTATAAAAAGCTGTTATAATTTAAGTATAAATTGCTGATAGCTTGTCCATATGCAGCAGACAACATGTTGCCCTTCAGAGACAAGTTTATCTGACTATACCAACACTTATCAGTGGGAATAGCTTTGTTAAATCATTTATGATATTTGCCCTGTGACTCATTCACCAGGAAGCATAGTCCAGAAAACAGAAGCCAAAGCAGAGACTAGCTGTAATATGCCATTAGCAAGGGGTTCTGATGTAATAATTCTGGCATTGCTCTCAGACATGTCACTTAAAATATACTTACAGTTGATTTATTATGGCAAGAGCTGGAGATGTACTGAGCCCAGATTTTCTATCCTCGTGCCAATTCCGATACTTGACTAATGTAGATTGACTTAAAAAAACTCATATTAATCTAATTAATAAATATGTTTTATTATTCTTCAATACACACTCACCATTCACTCACACCTTTGAACAGTTTTGTAGCCGATCCACATAATGGTTTTAGAAGGATAGAGGAAACCAGAAATTTTAAACATTTTGCTTGTCATATACTTGTACAATTCCTGTTTATGTCACGATATAAGGCTACGTATTAAGGCTTTCCTGTTTTTAGTCAAGAGCATCTGCACCACACTGCATGTGCCAAACTGAACCTGAAATGTCCCATCATATCTGGGTCACTGTATGCCACTGTTATGTACATATATGAGGTGTGAAAATACAAATACAAATTATTATGCAAAAGGAAAACTCATACTTGTAATCAAGCAGATAAATGTCAACACCAGCCATAGAATATGAAGGAATCAGGTACAGTACAACAGAACCGATTAAAGGTTAATGCACATAACCCTAATAAAACTGAACCAAGAGAAAGGGGAAAACACACCAGGTACAAACACTAAGCTCTAATCAAGACATGACAAGGAACAGGTAAACAGAATGAACACGCCAAGGTAAGGGATGAAGACAGGATCAGTACAGAGACACAAAAATAAAAACAACAGCCCATGACTGTGTTGCCATGGTGACCATGGATAAGTGGTGAAGAAGTGTCCTGTATGTACATTTATGAATACGTTATTAATAGACCATCTCTTGGTATGACTTCCATGTCAACTGTAATTATACCAATACATACATTTGCAGTAAATAAAATACACCTTAAAAACATACATTTTATGAATGTTACTTGTTTGTTGCTATGCTTTATCAGGCAGATCCAGGCAAATCAGCATGGCACAAACTTAGTTAGCCACTGTGTGTTGGAATGAGGAAAAAATGAGACATGGCGAAGGAGAACCGAATTGTGCACTAGTGTGCATCAACTTTCTTGTGCTCCTTCATGCTCATTAGTAAAGATGCTACAGTTCTTCCTGAATCCTGTAGCCATAGGATTTGCTAATGTGATTAGCTGCATCTCAACCAGCTGTGGTGAATGCATAATTATTGCTCTGCAGTAGAGTATGTGTGCATGTGTGTGTGTGTGTGTGTGTGTGTGTCTGTGTGTGTGTTTTAGAGAGAGAGAAAGAGCAAGAGGGAGCAAGAGACAGAGAGAGAGTGAGTGTGTGTGTGTAAGAGAGAGGGAGAGAGAGACAGAGAGAGAGAGAATTTATCCAGTTGATTCTGTCACACTGGTGCAGCCTTAACAATCTCCCGTTGCTCAAATTTAATTCAAAATGAAATAACAATGTTCTTAGTCTGTTTTTAAGTATTAAACACTTCATGTTGTAATCAGTGTGAGATCTGGTAAAGAAATACGCTGCAAATATCCCTGAAAATGTAAGTGAACACCAATGCCCAAGCGTCACATACAAAATCATGTGAACTGATATAGACCCCCTCCCCCATCGTTGCTGTTATAGCACATCCTTTTCTCTTCTGAGATACCCTGAATTGTCAGAACTCAAATGGATGGATTTTTATACACAGCCACAAGACTATCATTAGAGTCAGGATCTCAGAGAGATTCCTGGATGAACAGCCTACATTTAATGTATCCCAGAGGTATTGGTTGGGGCTGAGGTAAGAGCTCTCTGTTGGCTAGTGAAGTACCTTCATATCAAGTATGTTCTGCAAACCTCTTCGTGAATCTCTGTTGATACATAGGTACACTGAAGGCTTTCTGTCTACTAAATTGACAGGGTGTCTACGTATTTAGTTATGTACTGTATTTACATATATAATGACATGCAACAGTATTTACTCTTTTCAGGTTCACCTAGTGTACCAATTCACCTTAAAGCTGTTGGCGTTAAAGTTAGCAAACACTTTGTTACAGGTATTTTATTTTAGGAAGACAGAAAGTTGCAGAATTGGTTTGTTGGAGAGGTGCAAGTGTTGTACGACTGGAACTGAGATATTCAGTGGCCGAAATAACACATATCACTGATTAGGTGTCTGCATTCTTTTGGACATTTACTGTACTACACATTTTAAAAAATCATTTTGCTTATTTATTTATTTTAGAGAATGTGTGTGTGTGTAGTATTCGGCTTACAAATGGCCTGAGCTGTCAGTTTCTGCTTTCTGGAGAGCAGAGTACGGTGGCTAACTGCTAAATTCTGAGTGAATTAAGTTATCCTTCAACCTGGTGTGACAGTAAAATTTTATCATTCCCCTTCTACAGCCGACTCCCCACTGTCCCATCCTCTAGATTGTGTGCTCCTGCTGTCATTACATCCCTTGAGGAATAACTTTTACGTCTTCTCATTTTTCACACTGACATTTCATTGGATGCACTATGGGTTATAGTTTCATGCTCCTTTAAGGCAATATACACTAGACGGAGGTTTATCACTTCTGACAAGAAAGTCTACAGATCAAATTATGATGAATATCAGCATAAATGTTTATGTACACACGGGATGTGGATTTGAAAAATCTCACCTATCAGGAACCGAACTGTAAGGGCTATATTCAGAGAGTTATGTGCACATACTAAGTTAATACCAAAACTGTGGACATTAGCAATTGCCATTAGTGCCTTGGAATTATATTTGTGAACTGTCCATATTGGAATGTCCACAGGGTTTGTCTATTGAAGACTGCAGTCATTTGAAAAAAGTGCACTATGCTAGTAATTTCAAATCCTTTTCAGCTGTGAGACCAAAACACAGCTATATTTTATTTATATATTATTGTTGTTATTGCTAATATGTAAAGGTATAATATCCTGAGCCAAAAGACACAGGACACCGTTTTATTTCAGAAACAAAGGGAAAATGGCATCTGAATACCCCAGCAAGTAATAGGTTCTTTTAGGCTAAGGCTTTATGAACATGGATCCATCTTAAAAGAGGGAATATTGGGCAAGTTTCTTTAATGTAAAGGTGTTGACGTAGCATATCAAAGAAGAGTTGTCAGATTGTCTGTTATCAACACAGAAAGTTAAAAAAAAACATCAAACAGCACATTTCAAACAACACTGTTGTATCCCTCAGCCAAATTCCGAGAAACCAGGACTGTGAAATGTAAGCCAATACGACGTAGTGGTCGTCCGAAGACTGCTACCAACAAAGAAACCTCCCCAATGCAATTTCACTAAGTATTATTATTATTATTATTATTATTATTATTATTATTATTATTATTATTATTAATGTAATATACAAGGACATGTGATATCATTGTTAAAAAGAATCAAGCCTGATCACTTTGTGATATTTTAATATCAAATATCAAAATGTTATTCTGATTCATTTGTAATGAAGGCATGGTACTAAATTAGACAAAAATGCAAAATATATTTTTTTAATTCATATTTTAACTGCTGGTGTCATTCTACTGGACTGTTCTGCCATAATCACAATGTAATAAATCACCAACCTGGTCACTCTTTCAACATGGACACTGTTCTTGTCCAAAATAAATAAACCCATATTTCTGATCAGTCACACTGAGAGCACACTAGTGATTTTGAATTATACAGTTCATACAGTATCTTATACAGTTCATACAGTATATATATATATATATATATATATATATACTGTTTAAGCACATGCCCAATGTGTAAGCACATGGGATGGAAGCAGTAATTGTCTTCATCTGTTTTTCATTTTGTTTAATAACTGTCAACCACAGCAAGCATACATTCAAACTTGAGTACCAAAGCTCATAAGAATAAACACTTGCAGTCCACTTTATTACACAGCTAATTTCCCAGTGTTAAATCAATATTGTTAGTGGCAAATTAACACTCAGTGTGTTAACACTACCAGGGTTGATTGAACACCTTGCTAATACTGGGTTCCACCCTGCTTTGCCTTAAAAATGGCAAAATTATTTATGGTATAGATTAAACAAAACACTGAAAATATTCGTAAGAGACTTTGGTCCATATTGACAGGAGAGCATCACACAGTTGTGACAGATGTGTCGGCTGCACCTTCAAATGCAAAAGGTGCTCTATTTTTAATCAAATCTAGTTATTTTGGAGCGCACTGAGTACAGTGTCAATGTTGTGTCATGTTCAAAAAACCAGACTGAAACAATTTGAGTTTTGTGACAGGCACATAAAAGAGGAGCAGTAGCAATGTTCAGGTAAGCTGTGGTGTTTAAACAATGCTCACATGGTATTAAAGAGAAAAGTATTACAAGAAAATATCCCCTTTAGACCACTGTCACCAGCCTAAAGCAATGTTTCAGGGCATGGAATGGACCCGTGCATTCATTCATTCATTTAAGGGTGCAGGGTAGGGACAATCCTAGACAGGGTGGCAATTCATTGTAGGTCACATACACGCACTCACACAAACATTCACTCACTAAGGAATTTATCATTTTTGTAATGTTGCCGTTTCTTTTCAAAACACTTAAAAGACGTTTTGGCACAGAGGATATCAATCAATTTAGTGTTTCAGGTGTTCATTTGTCCCATTCTTTCTGCAAACATGCTTTAAGATGTGCAACATTACGAGTTGACGTAATCCTTGATTTGAGCATTTTGATACAGTAACTTGTCTACAGTAAGTACAGTAACTTCTCTGGCTACATTTGATCTGATTGCATACAAAATACTGTACAGTATATGCTTCATCACTTGTTGCTAAGTGAGATTGATATAGATATATCTTGACCTTAATGGCTTCCCTAGTAAGCATATGGGAATAACAGTTTATTATGATTGCTAGTATGTATGCCGTGTTGCTTTGGGTTACAAGGATGCCAGAGTCATTAGTGTCATTCATGGGTACCGAATACTGTAACCTACATCTCCTAGGATATCTTGTTTGAACATATCTTAAGCACATCTGTTTTATTACTCTTCTATTTTATTAAACACGGAGCTATGTTTTCTGCACTGTAGGGAGCAGAGGCTGACCTTTAACTAGGCATCTGCTGTTTAGGGATAAGATGGTGATAGAAAACTCTATGAAGTTTAATTTATACCTTCTTCTATTATTTGACCTACGTTTTGCTCTGCTGTGACCTGCAAAACTTTCATGACATCAGGTGATATCAACTTAATCATAAATTGTAATTGCTCATATGGCACAGTGGACGAATAAATGAGAATAGGCATTGTATGTGTATGTGGTAAAGTAGGGGCCTACTCTGATGTCTGTAGACTGTCTTTGGCCTTATGCTATAGATGAATTATAGATGGTTGTAAACGGAAGTACTTCATCCTGGATCATCCCTCAGCCAGACCTTTACATGCATAAAGGCTGTGTAGGAAGGAGAGTGTGAGTACTAAGGTATGCACAAGGTCCCTGTTTTTTTCCTAAATACAGGAAAAAAAGATAAGGCAAATCTCATTCTTCTATGTCTGCTTTAGTGCAGTGAAAAATGGAGCTTATCATGGAAGTAGTCATCTATCTATCAGCCTGTTCTGTTTTTTTATCTGTGCTTTTAGGACCGCCCTGACACACAGTGTCTCATTTATCAACTTATACGTTGTTTTCTCTGAAGGGATTTCTTTCCAAATCCTTAGTTCCATCGTTTTGCTTTTCATGTTGTTAATATCTGTAATTCCCTACATGGTCACCTACTTTCATCTTCTTTAACTTAATTATCAACAACTATACTACACTGTACAGTACTATACTCTATGTATTGTACTATAATAAACTGGGTAGGGAATGATGACATGGTTGCAGCTACAGCTTTTGTGTTGCTTCACCGTTAAGAATGTAGGTGTGTGTTTCCTGAGATAGCTTCTGTTTCCCATGCTGTTTTATCTAATTTCTTGCAGCTACACTTTCATAAAATTTTATGGCGAGCCCCCACTTTTGAATGCTTTAACTTTTTAGTCATGACCTAGAAGCATCGAATGGTCCTTGTCGTTTAAAATGTTTAAGGTAAGGGCTAGTGAATAAAAGATACGTGAACACTTTCATTACACAGAGCGGAGCACTTGATATACAGATTCCAACTAGCAACTAACCAGGTAAAATGGAATCTGCGTTCGAATGAATGTTTTCATATATACATACAGGTGTTTTCAGACATTGGTCTTTTAATATAAACCAAAGTCGCTTATTTCACACTTACAATATTCAAGTAATCTCAGTCCACTGAGCCAATCAAGAACTTTAATGCATGTTATATTTAGCTGTTAGGGAGTGTCCTGAACACAATGAGTCATATCTTCTACTGATTATATTTGCTGGCTAAGTAAGTTGAGAGATCAGTTTGTGTAAAATCACTACTTGTGCCTGACTACTAAAGCCTAAACGCGTTGTGCATGACAGATCACCATAATTCATTCCAAATGTTCTTCAATTGAAATGCCTCACCTATCTTATTAAATAATAAAAGTGAGTTATTACAGAAAACCTGCTTCCTTGCCAAACTACACTGCTCACAAAAATTTGTGGATATTACACGATCCCTTAGTTTTTGTGAGCAGTACATTTACTATCACTTTTTTGTTAATAAAATAGTCTTTAATTTAGTATTTTATTTTCTAAAGAAAAAAAATAGTTTTCAACTAGATTTCTTTGAAAAGAAGGAGTCAAGGAATTACCATTTGTGCCTCACAGATTCAAAGAGCTCTAGTTTGGTTCTTGGTCTGGACTGTGTCTGTTTGGGGTTTCTCCATGTACTTTGGGTCTCTGGGTTTCCTTTCACATTCCAAAAAAAGGTCAGTTAGTCACTAATTGTGATCTTGTATGTGTGTGTGTGTGTGTGTGTGTGTGTGTGTGTGTGCATGTGTGTGCGTGTGTGTGTGTTTGCATGTGTGTGTGTGGGTGCCTGCTAAAATAATGCAATTTTACCGTATTTATACCATGTGTGTGGGTGTGTGACACCCAGTTTAATGTTGGTTCCTGTGCTACTGGTTGGACTTCCATCAATTAACTGGATGAAGTGCAGATGGTGTGGAAATTAATGAGTGACATTTATTTTACTCTATTTTACTTTATTTTCCTCTATTTTTCTTTTTAAAAAAAGAGATGTAGTAGAGCAAACCAACAAGAGCATAGAAAGATAAATATAACACACATAATTCAATGTAACACAGCTGGGGTCTGAGTTATAAATGAGTCATAATGTGAAAACCAAGTGGTCTAGAGAACCAGAGAGAAAACACCTACTATATCAAAACACACACAAACAAAAAATAAATAGATAAATAAATACTGAGGTCAGTTTCTGAGAGCTGGAGCTGCTTTCTGTTATGAGAAACTATACAGCCGTAACTATTGGGCTTTCACAATGCATGATACAAGAAGACCACAAAACAAACCACAAACAAAACATAGTCAAGACTGCCTCTGGTTCGGTTTGCTTGTGGGAGGAAGGAACTGAGCACATGAGACATGTTCAAATCTACAAAAGAAAAAATGACTCAGTGGTCTAAAACCACTGAAAATGCTGAAATGTTCAATATGTGGAAACACCTATAAAAAGCAATAGCAGCACCATTTCTTTAGGATCTTATATTTAGGAGCAATGTTATTGTAATAACCAGTATCAGTTTTGTTATCCATTTGTATCCTATCAATAAACAAATGTAATAAATTTAAGAAGCATAATACAAAGAAGAAACAAAATACATACATTTTTTTCTGGAGCAGTTTGGTATAACATATACAACCTACAATGCTGTAAGATTGATACTACAAGAAAAGAGATACTTTAACATAATAGCCCAAAATTATGGAAATGTATTTGCAGAATTTCTGATTTCTGAACTTCTTCTTTAAAGTCCCCCTCATACTAGTCATGTTCTCTACTGTCTGTTTGGTCAGATGTATGATATTTAAATAGGAATAATATTGTAAGTAATGATTATGTATGTCATGATTATGAGTGATGTGGAAATTTACACAGCCATTATAAAATGATATGAAGTATGTAAAGAGACTTGCCTTTTTATTAAGTGCCATATACATAATCCATCCTGTTATGACAGTAAATGACACATATCATAACTGCAGATCAGGATTGCTTTGATCTTTTTTATACCAGCATGTATAGTTGTAGATGCATAATAGCTTAAGAGAAGCCTAAAGTCAATATTTCTTTTAAGGGTTTAAGATCCTTTTTAAGCCATAGTCAGTTGAATACACTATAAAGAAAGGATATTTAATGTACAGGTAAACCTAATTGTTTTTTGCAAATATTCACTCATTTTGAATTTGATGCCTGCAACACATTCTAAAAAAGTTGGGACAGGGGCAACCAAAGTCTGGGAAAGTTAAAGAATGCTCAAAAACCACCTGCTTGAAACGTTCCGCAGGTGAACAGGTTCATTTGAAACAGGTGAGTATCAAGATTGGGTATAAAGGGAGCATCCCCAAAAGGCTTAGTCATTCACATGCAAGGACTGGGTGAGGTTCGCCTCTTTTTGAACAACTGTGTGAGCAAAAAGTCCAGGAATGTAGGGATTTTATCATCTACAGTCCATAATATCATCAAAAGAGTCAAAGAATCTGGAGAAGTCTCTGCAAGTAAGCAGCAAGGCCCGAAAAGCAACATTGCTTGTGAGCTTCGATTTCTCAGATGGCACTCCATTAAAAACAGACATTGTTCTGTAATGGATAAAAACATTGTCAATAAACATAGTTTGTTGCTTCAACTAAAAGTGCAAGTTAAAACTCTACCATGCAAAGCAAAATTCATATATCAACAACACTCTGGCTTCTCTGAGGGAGAGCTCATCTAAGATGGACTAACACAAAGTGGAAAAGTTTCCTGTGGTCTAACAAGTCCACATTTCAAATTGTTTTTGGAAATCATGGATGTTGTGTCCAAAGAGGACTGTCCAGATAGTTATCAGCACAAAGCACAAAAGTCAGCATCTCTGATGGTATGGGGGTGTGTTAGTGCCCATGGCATGAGTAACTTGCACATCTGTGAAGGCACGATTAATGCTGAAAGGTACATACAGGTTTTGGAGCAACATATGTTGCCATCCAAGCAACAACTTTTTCAGGGACGTTCTTTATTTCAGCAAGACCATGCCAAGCCACAATCTGCACATGTTACAACAGCATGGCTTTGTAGTAAAAGCCTGTCTGCAGTCCAGATCTGTCTTCTATTAAAAATATGTGGTGGATTATGAAGTGCAAAGTACGACAACAGAGACCCCGGACTGTTGAACAACTGAAGTTGTACATCAAGCAAGAATGGAAAATAATTCCACCTACGAAGCTTCAACAATTAGTGTCCTCAGTTTCCAAATACTAATTAAGTACTTATTGTTAAAAGGAAAGGTGATGTAACACAGTGGTAAACATGCCCCTTCCCAACTTTGGAACCTGTTGCAGGCATCAAATTCAAAATGAGTAAATATTTGCAAAAAATCAAGTTTATCCATTTGAACATTAAATATCTTGCCTTTGTAGTGTATGCAATTGAATATATGTTAAAGGGTTTGCAAATCATCTCATTGTGTTTTTATTTATGTTTTACACAACATCACACCTTAATTGGAATTGGCATTGTACAATAAGTATGAAAATGTCTTTCAGATGGGACATTATGTACTTTTAATTATATTTTCTGTCTAAAAGCTTAGGTGTCCCTTGTCAAACATAGCAGTGGCATTTGGTGTTTTTTTTAAACAGGGGATGCATACACAAACAATTACATGTCACTGGGAAGCAATAGCACATTCAGAGCACAGGGATTTTTTTCATTCCTCCATTGGAGCCACAGCTAATCGCATTGCATAATACAAAACCATTTTACATGTTGGCACTTCTTTGAGAATTGTACACAAACATCTTTGTAAATTTTATATACATTGTGAAGTAAATTGTAAAAATTACTGGTGCAGATGTATTGAATTTCGAGTGGTCAGTCATGTTGCTGCATTGTCTAATAAACACTGACGTTGTTGCTGTGCAAAATGAACCCTTTCACACTACAGTCACTGTGGATGAAGGCTCTGTGTATGGGCATGGCTCATTTCACCAAAAAGAACTAATAGTATAGGCACCTTTCTAAAATTGAAGGGAAAGGTATCTGGTCTAGTCTTTTAACAACCACATGTGGTGTATGTGGTGAAAAGAAAAACAGACCATGCTCTAATTTGTATGAAATTATGGAGTAAGGAATTTTGAGGGCTACACTTGCAGTTTGTGGTTAAAGTGAATCATTGGTATTTGCATAATGCTGACACTAGAAACAAAGGAAATGCAATCCATGCCAGACACAGAACAGTCCCGTGGAAAACATGAAAATATGAAGATGATTATCTTCCATTTGTTGTGTTTGTGTGTGTGTTTGAGAGACCAAGAGAGAGAGAGAAAGAGGAAGCTGAAGCAGCTAGAGACACAATCGCAACCACAGGAGATTATTCAGACATTAGATATGTTCTTTTCTAATGGAAACAGAAAGCCAGATTTCACTCTCATGTTGCATGCTGGTTTATTAAGCCCCCTCTCAATATGTATTTCCACTTACACCTTTGGCCATGTCACCCTCCAGCTCTGTTTCTCCTCACCTGGAAATCCAGCTTGCCTCAAGATATGCTTCCTGGAATCCCCAAGTGATGTAATGTCTTCTGTGTATGATGAAATCAGGGTCAATCTGTAGGTATACAAGATAAATGCATTAGTTTTATTGCTGACACACACTGACACCAAGTATAGAGCAAAATTACACTTGCATATATGACCTGAGGGCTGTGTTCGTGCTAAACCTGCTGATTTATGACACAAGCTAAATTACATCTCTTCAAGGAGGAATTAGCACCATAGACCAATTCTTCTAATTTATCTTAAATTTTCCACAGAAAACAAATCTTTCTCCATATTATGCTTTCTCTCTCACTCTCTGGGTTTGCCAGTTTTATACAGTGTTATCTCTGAGAACAAAATATTCATACAAATGTAGAAAGATCTGACATGTTTACCAGCAAAATATTCAGATTAGAAAACTGCTTTATTACAAAAGCTCTAACTTTCTTTAAAAAACAAAATATTTCCTTATTATGACTTTGAGTAAAGTTGGGTTATGTGTGTGTGTGTGTGTCTATGTCTGTGTTTGTGTCTGTTGGGGGTGAGAAAAAGGAAATAGCTTTTTTATTCTGAATGCATTCCTGAAACCCTCCATCCTTTTCTCTTCTGATATGTATCTCTTAATTATTTCCTGATTAAGTTTGCTGGATATTTGATTCAGGGTTTATTATGGCTTATCTTCATATGAAAGCTTCCTTCTCAGTGAAGGAGCAATTTGTGAATTTTCATATATAACATTTGAAATAAATGCACATGTTTCAATGAATAGATTAATTTATTTCTGCTTCTTTAACAACACTAGGCTTTTAGCTCCTAACAAGTCTACTTTTAATAGGCTTTGACAACTAACTCAGAAGTCTGAGGCTGCATTCACCCCTTGCTAAATATCAAGCTATAAACAACATATGTAGTGGTATAATAATACTGTTTAGTATGTTATAGTATGTTAGTTTTGACCTTGCTATATTTTTAGGCATGCACAGATATAGTAAGATTAAAAATAATTAGGTAAATATGTAAACATGACTATAGATTTAATGTGATACAATTTATGTGGTTTCATTTGATTGGGAGAATGCTGATAACAGTTAAAACAGTTTATGTAACCCTTTATACCATTTCCAAACACAAACCCTAGGAGGAGAAAAATGTTCCTGGGGATGAATGAATAAATACATTTATGAAAATATTTAAGTTTGGGGCAATGAGATTTATAACTATGTTTATTTTCCTTATTATTATATAAATACTTATGCCTGTGTGCAACACTATTCTTAGTATTACTTTAGTTTTACTTAATGAAAACCCAAAAACATTTTGCATTTATTTAATAATAACATGCTGTCAACCACTGAAGTGTGTACACACAATGTGGTTTCAGTGTGATTTAATGTTTTTTTTTGTGTATAAATAGTGCACCTTTAGTTAAATAGTGCAAATGGTTAAATGTATAAATAGGTACAAGAAGTATACTATATTCAACAAAGATGGTACAATTATGATACTGATAAGTCTGCTCATTTAAAACCAAATGCAATGCAGATAATCTTCATTCATTAACATTTAGAATAGCGGTGTCAAGAGTCATACAAATGTAGAATGCTTTCTATGAGCTGCTCATTAACTTGAAAAATGCTAAAATGCTTAAGAAATACAAATGAAACATGTCAAACAAAAGGTGATAAAACTTAGGACTGTTAGCATATGTAGATAGTTGGCTAGCAAGCTGACAGCAGTGTAATGTTGATGTATCCTGTAAGTATGAAGTTGTAGCCCTAGTACAATAAATACTGCTATCATTATAAAATTACATGTCACTGAAATAGCATTTTCTCAGACATTAACATTTACATATACAGTATTTAGCAGACACCCTTATCCAGAGGGACTTACAAAGATCACACCCAGACTGACGCTGGGGAATGATTTTTAATTTCTTTGTAGTATTTTGTCATGTCCATTACATTCACATTACTTAAATGGCATTTTTAAAGGAAGTAAGTCCTTGCACCATGGACATGCAGGAGGATAAACAAACACTGACCCAAACACGTGTTTAAAGCTATGCTTCTTGTAGGCTCCTTGTTGAAATAAAAAAGAGTAGGGTTCAAGGACAGCCGTACCATACAGCCTGTAGAGCATAGGGTGTGATTTGGGGCTGGGTTGTGCTTTTTCTCATTCTTGAAAAATGTACAACTATTCATCATAGTTCTGTTACCTTTTATTTGGATTTCATCTTGTTTTCACTGGGAAAACTTGGTTGACAACAAATACTTTTTTTATTATAGCTTCTTTATAGTTTTGATTAAAGTGAACACTGCATGTATATTTGTGTGTTCTAGTGGAGGAACAGGGTATAAGGATGTAAAAATCTGACTTACATTTATATTATTGCTTTTCCTAAAAAGAACTGCAACTTGCAAGTCCAAAAGATCCAAAATATTTACTTGCACATTAGACGCATGCATATGATTTATTAACTACAGTAATATTATATCAAATAGTCTAGTAGTAGTAGTCAAGTAGTCCTCAGAAAAGTGCGTCATTGAGCAATTTCTCTTTCTGTTATTAGAAAGAGAAATTGCTCAATGATGCACATTTCTATGAAGACTTCACAAAATCTTCACAAAACACACATTCTCCCTCTCCTTGAACTTTTGAGGATAGGATAAAGTGTAACTATAGATAAAATGTAAATTTGGGAAAATTAACACTTCTAAAACTATGTATATTTTTTAATCAGCTGCTTTGCAATCATAACTATTAAATGCACGCATCTGAAAAGCTATTATGGTGATCATTCTATGACTGAATTAAAATATGCAACATTGCAACACAAAAATGCAATAATTCACAGTAAGCAGTGAGAGAATATTTATTATTACATTACAAGTTTGCTACATACATTTGCATAATTTTGTAAATGATAAATGTCCATGTGTACTACTCTTCAACTTCCAAACTTGCTGAAGAACCCTTTGGCCTCCAATAAGCAATTCTGGTCATCTCCTCATGGAATTCCCATGCGAGCACTTCCTGCCCATTGAGGGTTTGATGGCTACTGTTTCCTTTAAACTCCATCAAAGGCTGTTTATGGGACCTAAACATGGAGACTTTGAAGGCCAGAACATCAAAGACTGATTATTTAACCAGTCTTCAATTAACTTGAATGTGTGCTTGGGATTTTGGTCTAGCTAGAGAGTACTATTATCATCAAGGTTCATGTTCACGGCATGCATTCCTCCTCAAAATCTTATGATATTTCTGTGAATCCATGATGCCAATGATATAGTTCTTTTAAAACCCCTGCAGATCCCCACAGATCAGGTACTATTTCGGTGGTGGACCATACTCAGCACTGTACTGATACTAATGTAGTGGTGGTGTGTTAATCTGTGTTGTGTTAGTATGAGTGGATTACACACAGCAGTACTGCTGGAGTTTTTAAGCTGCTCAGTGTCACTGCTGGACTAAAGTAGTCCACCTATCAGCATCATGTAGGCAGCATCCTATAAGCACTGATAAAGGATTAGAGGATGACTAACACAAACAGTGTAGCAACAGTGAGCTCCTGTCTATGATGTTACATCTACATGGTGGATTAATAAGGTAGATGGGTACCAGCAGCACTGCTGTGCTTGATCCCATTACACCATCAAATCATACAGTAACACACGACTATCATATCAGTATCAATACAGTGCTGAGAGTCATCCTCCACCCAAATATTACCTAATATATGGTGATCCTTAAACATTAGAGAATAGACTAAGTGTAAAAGGTTCACAAATTATATACAGAAACAAAAAATGTATATACAAAAACAGATGTAATTTTATGGCACACAGATAAAATGAGTGCAGAAACAAGTAGGTATATCTAAAAAGTAAAAACATTATCTACATTATTTATATGTAAATATATAAATAAATCATAATGAGCTGCAAGGACACAGAAAGGTACCTGTATAATGTAGATGAGCTACAGTGAGATGACAGAACAAGCAGATGTTAGAGATGTAACAGACTGTCTGCCCCAAGAGCTTCCTTTCATCACCATTCAGGAGGACAGGTCAGCCACTGGCTTTGGTTAACTGATCAATGCCATTACTGAGTACAAACACAATCACTCATTCACACAATCGCTTACACACAATAAATGGTTGCATCTTGACATTTAGAACCTCATTAAAGGAGATGGTGAATTAAAACACACAGAGGTCAGCAACTCATTATAAGAGTGAATTCTCTGCCACTTTTTTATATATACTCTCCGTAGACCTGCAGAAGTGTACGATGCTGTGCAAACAGTAACATAAAACTTGATCCATTAAGGATTAAATATTTTCACTTACCCAATCTAAATCTAAATGTTAATTGGATTAGTTGTTTAAATTAATAAATAGTCTTGCATTTAACCTCTAGTGCGGTGCACCTTGTTTACACCTATAAGACATTGATAACTTAAAATAGATATGTGATATGATCACATATAATGTATGTGTAATTTTTAAAATTTTATTTTACATGTTACTTTAATGCATCACATATGACCTTCTCTTCACTTTAATTTCTTGTAGATAAAAGGGCCTGACTAAATACATGAGCAGTGCAAGTATGAAATACAGTCTAATATACTCCTAGAGCTCATGGCAATAACAAATAACTGCCATGTTCTACTTGTTTTTCCATCATCAAGCATAAAAGCTAAAAAAGGCACAATATAATGCCTATAGGGTGTAGTAATGTGTCTTGCCTCACTGAGTTGCCTTGTGTGCAAATGTAACAATGCAAATGAATTGTTGTTGAATTTTTCCATGAAAGGAAAGACTTTTCATAAAAGATTTAAATACATATACAAAATATATGTACATTATTTATATTTTAAAGTAAACTCTGTACTAGGTCACAAGTATCTGTAATATGTATTCAATTTAAAAATAAATAAAAAAAACCTAAGTAAATGATCTAGACAGTATTAATGGCTCCCTTCCCAACTACTTGGCTGCACAACCTTTGGCAACAATGACAGCCTAAAAACTTTTTTTAAACATCTGTAAGCTCCTTGCACTTGTCTGCTCATAGTTTCTACAGTTCTCTCAAACTTTTGAATGTTTGCAGGGTTTATTTTCCTTTTCCAGCTCTCTCCAAACATTCCTCTCTGAATATGTAGATCATAACTCTCTGCTGGTCAGTTTAAAACAGTTTATTATTTCATTCCTAACTACTTAGGAATTTGTGTACTTTGTGTTCACTATCACATGCAAGGGCAAAAAGAAAACAGACTTCCACAAAGTGCACACTGAAATTTATACCCCAGTTAGTGCCCACTGGTCTTCTTAGTCGCTAAATCATTAATGAGGTCCTTAAAGTCCAGTTTTCTTGCAAACTGACACGTTACAGTATAAACAGCTAAAATGATGTGCTTTCGTTTTAAACTATACGTCTGATGCTGCATCGCCCTCTGTGACAGTTTCTTAAACTGAGTGCAATGCATTTCACAGGTAAGCATTGCCCCTAATTTGACAGCATTTCTTATGAACATATGTCATGGGTCTACTAAGTTAGGCTATTAGACTAATTACGTTATGGCGCAATAATAAATATTTATTTAGTATACTATTGCAATAGTGCGGTAGTGAGTTTACCTCAGATTGCAGATAATGAATCAAGTTGTTTCTAAAGTGTGACGCAGTTTTTAGCACTGACAGTCGCTGTGGTATTATAGTGTTTTATGGCCACAAGTTTATTTAATGTAGGCTATTTGCTTCCACATTTTGGCTCACCTTTCTTGGGAAAGAAGTGTGTTAGCAGTTGCTTTCCCTCATGTCTTTATTTATTTATCTCTTGCCTGCCTCTTTTGTCTATTCTGAAAACCCAATTTAGCTTCCTTGGGCATCAGCTTTCACAGCCAGATTAAATAAGCACTGCCGCTTCAGCAGAATGAGCGCTAAATGCGCTAGTTAAAAAGTCAGGTGAAGGCGGACTAAATCGTGTCATGCAAGGGGTGAGGCTGCCCGTTCTTGACATAATATGTAGGCTAGAACACACGATTAAATCCATTAATTAATTGATTTCTTTACCCAAAAATTGCATTTACATTAGTTAGCAACATTTATTAGTTAGCAACAGGTATTTAAATGATATTAATATTTAAATTCAAGTAAAAATCCAGACTCCTCAAGAGCCCTTCCCCGACTTGGGACCCCGTTAACTCAGTCGCACTTCTCACCCCACTATTATGCCCCTGATCATATGATCCATTATGCTGGACTATAACTAGTTTTCTCATACTCTGATTATCTTATGATGTCATTGATCCTGTAACATGTCCAAGGCCTCCAGTCTCAAAGACAGTAAACAACTGTGCAGCAGTAAGCATTAAAGTGAAATTATTATCTGTAATCAGTAAGCCTCATGTCGGTCAGTGAAAGAGGAAAAAAGAGGAAAGCTCACAACAGTCATATAACATACAAGAAGTATGATGTATGATCCAGAGCTGACAGAACAATATAGGCTAAGCAGTCAAACCACTACACACACATCATTCTAGTGAGCTTCAATGTGGGATAGAGGCCAGATGCTGGTATCTGGGTCTGAGAGCACCTCCTTCCTGAGAACCAGCTACAGCTGCCGAAAAACCATCAACCAGTGGGCCTAACCCTTGGATGTGAAGCAGGTGGCCTGGGTATAGGGTCTTAGCCCAGTGCTATGGCTGTATACTGCAAAAGCTCATCAGATAATAAAATCAATCTTGATTAAGTCTGTCACAATTCAGAAGCATGTGCCTCGATTATGAATATTTTATTTGGATCAAAATGTTTGAGCAGAATAGCTGAAGAGAATCAGTCATTTAATCAGCATAATGTATCGTCTGTGTTCCAGTACAGGCATTTGGGCTTGTTCTTTAATAGGAAAGTATTTTTTTTTTTTGCTATATAACGTCAAATGGCTATAATCAAGGGGTTTTAAATGGGGTAGTAGCACAAAGTAGCAAGGGTTCTGCTGTCAGATCAGGACTGATATTGATACAATAAAAGTGACCAGGTTGCAGAATATCTCCTAAACAAGGTAAGTAGCCATGATTTTCAACTAATTTAATCAATTTCTATCATCTCTAAAGGCCAACTTATTTCTAATACCCTCTAAATCACTGTTATGGAAACACTAACTGTAATGTTTACTTTAAAGCAGAGGTAAGTTTACCTCAAGGTGGCAACACAAGAGGGTAAGAGTTAACAGCCTTTATCATTTTGTTGGGAAGACATTGCAAGGATATGAACAGGAAATTAATAACCTGAAGGCCAGTGAACTTGAATGTGGGAAAAAGGTCAGATGTGTGTGTAATGTGGGTATGCTTTTGCCAAATATTTCTAGCTTGGGTTATCTGTTTACAGAACATTTTTCCAGAAGTATTATGGTTGTCTATGTATAACTTGTATGTACACATGTATGTATGTATTTTGGTTTAGCTATTTTTTATGACTTTAGGCAGTGACCTCCCACTTGGCCTTCCCCCCATAAAGCTCAATTTTGTTCAGAGTACACCATATGGTAGAGGTTACAACCAACACTCCAGATGTCTCCAGCTCTGTCTGTAGTTATTTGGACGTGCTATGTTGTCACATTTCAACTTTCATAAGTCTCTCCTTAATTTTACACTTTCTACCACATGCTGGGAGATTCTTGACTGTTTCATGAGTGGAAAACTTGATAATGGTCTGAATAATTTAAACTAGGATGCCAGCATCTTTGAAGATAAACTTTCACTGATTGTGCTTGGTACTAATTGCATTGTTGGTCTGCTCAGACAGCTGTCCTGTCTTTTTAATTGTGAACAAGGAACTGGTCTTTTCATTAAAACTAACAGTAATAAGTAATTTGAGGAAGAGACAGTTAAGTCTATTTTTAATTGATTGCAGGTTAGTCTCTCTCTCTCTCTCTCTCTCTCTATATATATATATATCTATA
>JAUZST010084551.1:0-20191 GCA_034779995.1 Parotocinclus haroldoi
TGTGTGTGTGTGTGTGTGTGTGTGTGTGTGTGTGTGTGTGTGTGTGTGTGTGTGTGTGTGTGTGTGTGTGTTGTGTGAATGCAGAGGACGGGGCAGAGTGATGGATGAGGAGTGCAGCAAAGGGAGTGGAAAGAGGTTGTAGAGAATGAGAGAGAGAGCAGAGAGGAGAGAGAGGCAAGGGAGAGAAGAGATGGATGAGACAAGCAGGAAGGGATGGGGACAGGGTGAGGGACACTGACAGTAAACACATCTGTCTCTGAGGAGTGAGAGAACAGAATGCAGTTTGTGGCAGGGGCTGGGGAGGGCATCAAGTGGTCCTCAAAATATCATTAAAATACGTAGTTATACATTTTCCGTTTGCAGATCTTTTCCCCAACTGAACTGATTCCCCTCTTTATACTCATATATGGTGAACTGAATTGTGGGATTGTTTTGCCTGAGGACTATCTCCTCTGCATTTGCCCTTATAAGATAGTTGTCCGTATGCTTGCTTTGAAAGAAACAGATTTTTCTGACAGTAACCTAGAATGTATTCCTACCAAGGCATCGGATTCCTAAGGGGGGAGTCTGTCCTAGTGTTTGATGAAACAAGGCCTTGAAGAAGGTCAGACTAGCAGTCACACTTCCTGTACTTCTTGTTTCTATGTGTGATGGGGTAGCACCAACAACCATGCCACATCAAAGCCACTTATATCATCTTTCTTCTTCATTCTCATGATTGGTTCGAACATTAGCAGGTTGGCTTGACCATGTCTACATGCCTAAATGCACCAAATCTGTGCCATGTGATTGGCTCATCAGATGTTTGTGTTAAAACGGGGGTTGAATATGTGAATAACGATGTCTATGATTGTAGATGACTGACTAAATAACCCTTCTTTAGCTAAGAATCAAACTGGAAATCACAACCATCTGAAATATATAACAGTACGCATCATCATAGCATTGAAACATGTGCTCTTTATGTAAACTGATTTTTGCTTGCAAAACCATTTCAGGATCCATGTGAAAAGGCCTCGATTTAAACCAGGATGGTGCCATACAAACAAAGCTTTCGCTGAAGAAAAATAGATTAAATGAAAACAACAATAAAGGTGACAGTTAGGTTAAGCTCTATACAGTAAAGCAGCTTTTATACAATCCTCTAAAACTGAGTTAGTTCAAATGTATCTAGACATGGACTTTTTTCACGCTTATGTTGCCCCAGCTCAAAAATATTTTTGTGACTCGACTTGTCATGAAACAGATTTGAATATACAGTACTGTAAAAAGAATCTTAGGTCACCATTAGCTTAGATATACCATTGTTTTAGCAATGACCGTATTTAATTATGTATCAGACACTTTATTAGAATATAAGCAGAAAATACAGGAATGCGGTATTCAAAACCGAAAATAAATTCAAACAACAGTTTCTGTAGACTACAGTGGCAAGTATTTAGTGTGACCTCCTCTTACACTTGCATCTGGCAGCTTCATCGGGATGCCAAGTTGACCCTTTTATGGCCAGAACCTTGAACAGGAATGTTTTTTTGGAAGGGTAGCAACCAAGAAAGCACTTTTTTTGAAGGTATAATAAAGCAAACTTTCATATGGCCTACTAATATTTGAATAATTTTTAAATCATAAATCATACCTGCTCCAGGTTATAGGGGAGGGTCTGACGCCGAATTATTTTGAATAGTTACTCTAATGAAAACATTTATTTAATGTATGGTAGAGCCACAATGGTGACATTTTGTTTACAGCTTGCAACGTCTGTTTCTGATGGCTGGCTTTCTTCATTGAATAACCTATCCAAGAAGATTTCTTTTACACTGTTTATATTTAAAAAATAAGAAGAATATCCATTTCTACTTTGAATCAAATCAAATTGTGAGCAGTTACACCTGTAGTTACTTACATATAAGAGATAAGAGGAGGGCGTGGGTGCCACTCTGGACACCACCTACATCCACTACGCTCTGCTGATAAACACTCAGTGATGCGCATATTGAATAATAGGCAAGGATATTAGAATATCCAACACCTCCTTTTTAGAAGGAAATTTAAAAAGTGGAGCTTTGTATAGAGAGGTGTGCCATTTACCTTAACCTATTAAAAACCATGATCCCCATTTGGGGATTGCGTGCTTTAACTCGCCTACTGATGGGAGATGGGATGGGATGTAGGCGGACAAAAAATAAAGTAAAAAATGTTCAGAAAAAAATTGGCAGTTATTGGGTTAAAGGAGAAAAAATGTTGTAGGTTTAAATTAAAGCATGTTTAGTCATGTGGACCAGTGTAGAAAATATTCAGGCTAGCAGCTCTCCTGGAAAAGGGTTGTGGTGTCACTCAGAAGGCATTCTGATTGACTGTGATGCAACCAAACATTCAAAGAAAAGAAAGAATAGAATTGTCCAACTCGTCAGTGTGTACATTGGCGACAAAGACGGCAAAACAACTGATCTTTACGCAAACAATAGAGTGTACAATGTACCGTGTAGCAGGACAGACCATCCTATTCTCAGCTAATGTTCGCAGCAGTAGCTTGGATCGAGTCTCGATTAGGCCCTGGCACTTGGTGAAAATAACATGTCGATGTAATGATGTGGTAATCATCATCATTTTAGTCCAGCAATCCTCAGGCAAATTTCAATTCCATTTATGTGTGCATGTGTTAAAGAGCAGCACCATCCTCTCCCTGTGAAGTGCTGCTGAAGTGTGTGTCACCGGAGTGTGTGATCAGATTGCATATTCCACATGCATATGTATAGGGATTCTCATATGAACTCCGTAAGAGTGCGATACCAATCAAGCGTGCGTGTGTGTGTGCGTCCCTACCCCGCTCTGCTTCTTTATTATTAAGTCCAATATTAGATTTTCTGCATAACAAATATATTCCTATTTATTCGTCCTATTAGTTCCAATATGGCTCATATGCCTTAATAGATGCATCTTTTACTTGAGATACTGTCCTGTATCACGTCTGTACAGAAAATGAACGTGCTGTGCTGTGATGTTCTATCCCTAACTAGTTCATTGGCTTAAAAGGTGACACATTAAACCCCTTTTCCACAAATGAACTGATTAACTATTTCCCCAGTGTCTTAATGAAATCCTGTATGAAGAGCCTTGTTCAGAGTGAAGAGTTTGACTGCCTGTTACTTTAAATGAAAATGATAACCCCTCTCTTGCTTGCCCCAGTTAGATTATGTTCACAGCTTGCAAAATGGTTGTGAGGTAAATATTCTCACTGCCAAAAAATGAAATGTAAGATTGCTTCAAAAGTCTCAGGCAAATGTGTAAATGATTACAGGTACGGTCTGATTAGACGCTGGGTCCTGCCACAAGAGGATGTATGCCTTATACATGTCTATATAACAGCTATGCTGTTATAGTTAATGCTGCCGGAGTCTCATGCTGCACATTGCGACAGTGAGTGGCATCAGTGATTGTTAGTAGATTCTGTGCTTTTAACCAAAAAGTAACTACATTTTCTCTTTTCTCTCCGAGCTGATGTTTCGGTACCAGCTCCACCACTGCACACTTAGATATTTTTCCACCTCAGCATCAATCTACTGGTCTTCATCAACAGAAACCAGTTCCACCATGCCCAGGCCACACCAGAGTGCAGTGACTCCCTCCATTATTCAGTTATCAGGATACAATATGCCTTCAAGGACTCAATATCTCAAATCTTTTACATAATTTTAATTAATATTTATTATTTGCTTAATTTTACTATTAATGCAATTGAATACAATATCCTTTTTGAGTCTTGGTCCTTCCACGGTTTCTTCCTTCGACATTAAGAGAGTTTTTCCTTGGCACCATTGCCCTAGGCTTTGAATTGGGATTGGCTTTTTAATATAATATATTATATATATATATATATATATAAGATAATATAAGATTGTAAAGCTGCTTTGAAACAATGTACCATAGCAAAAAGTGCTATATACATAAATTTGACTTGCCTTTGACTTTGAAAAAAAGGTTCTCACAGGCTACTTTTGGGTAGTTTATATCTTGGTGAGAGATCGTTGACTTCTCAACATACCTTTGCACTGCACTCACATTTTGATTGGCACATTATTGGACTGTGAGAAGAGCAGTTTTGGTCAAGGTTCTGACTTAGCCGCCATGATATGAGAGCAGTGGTTCTATGAGGGAATGCACAGATGGCGAACATGCTGTGGGCAACCCAGACAGACCACCAGTACCAGCACGAGCAGCTTCGAGTTTCATTTTACACCATCCAGACACAGGTGGCATCTTCACTACATACCCCTGTCTCTGCCTGGATCATTATCAGATGTTTAGAATAACACGACACCCATTACTTGTCTTGCCAGTCACTGTTGCTTTCGTTTGCAGTGATGTTGTGAACTAGAAACCTGGACTTTTACATCCTGGAACTAGATCTTAACTGAACTGAACTGGATCTGTAATGCCGAATCCAAGTTCAATTTGAAATATGATGGTGGTTGGGTTAGAGTACCCTGCCTGGTGAACAGTCGGTCACCCATAGTAGTGATACGAGGGACACTAACAAATGAGCTATATGTGTGGGACATCCTGTAATCATGTGATGCTCACCTACACATAGCAGGGCTTTCCCAGAAATGTCTCTGTCAGATTGTAACACTTCCTTGGCCTGCCCAGTCGTAAGATGTATCGCCAATCAGTCAAGCATTTAGGGGACCAACTGGGGCACCAGAATCAGCAATAAACCCTAAACCCTTTAAAATTCTAATCACTTTGACAACATATAGCATCATTTCAATCACACATATTAAGTCATTATGAGACTGCATCAACTCCTTATTGTTTTTTTGTCAATTAGTATATGAATCTGTTAGTTTGCTATATTGCCTCTGAAAACCTCCAGTGCTGTCATTTCCCTTTTCCTGAGCCCACATTTATAGCGATTAAGGAATTAAAATGACTTAAAAGTCCGCGTTCTTATTCTATCCTATCCTGTCCTGTTACAAGGCAGCGTATTGGATTGGATTACTTATGAAATTTTCTCAGGTTATATTTGATCAAATCAGAGTTCAGCTTCCACACAGCTCTGACAAAATCAGGTGTGTATTACATTTATGTCATTTCGCAGACGCCCTTATCCAGAGCAACTTACAATTAATATAGTCATACAATCCAAGCAATTATGGGTTAAGGGCCTTGCTCAAGGACCCAACTCTGTAAGCTTGGCAGAGTTTGGGTTTGAACCCTGGACCTTCTGGTCCATAATCCAGTATCTTAATAATTAGGCCACCACATTTCCGGCTATCAGTTTATCACGTTAATGCAAAAAATAGATTTTTTTACACCTTAGTCTAGTAGTATAAATGTAATGTAAATCTTCACTTCAGTTCCCTGGCCACTAATTGTACTGCTCTGTATGGACCCCTATACAGCGCACTAGTGAAAAAGACAGACTGCAGACAGTACTTGCTTGAGAGTGTACTGGGAACATCACTAATGGCCATGTAAACAAAACTCTGTGCCCTTTCAGGATACATTCACAAGACCCTACAAGAGACAATTGTGCAATGTTTTTGGATACAGGCTCAGTCATGTTTTAATAATAGATAATTACACACCCCCTAAACAAGTTTGTTTATTATCAATGAACAGGACTCAGTAAAATGTTGGCTCTCTTTTCTTCTAAATGAACTGTCAGTTGATTGAATGTGAGCTTAAATCACGCTGCAAATCTTTCAGACTTGTATAATTTCCCATCTTCATTTCATTCAGAGCTAAAAGGAACTCATCAATGGGCATGCATCAATTATGTAGTTTATGTCCCAAAACCCTTTTAAAATTGCTCCACACTCCACAGCCATCTTTCAGACTTTCAAATAACGTTCTTCTAGCATTAACGTTGTTGTGGATCCTGCAGTAATGCTGTAGAAAATTACATAACATGTTACCTAAGCTGTTAGAGGTAGCTAACGCTAAACCTTTCAAGAAACATATAGTTTTTTTTTAAATACTTACAAGTCAGCAGCGACTGAATCTGCCAAGAAAAACTTAATCTTGCGCTGCTCTGTACTCATACAAATACAGCCGATTCGGTTAATGGGACCACATCGGGACGTGATTGTTTAGGTCCTAATAACTGGCTGTAACCGAACATGCTCTATGTTACAAGATGGGACGTGCTATAATTTATGTAACATATTAAATGTTTATTTAACCTTTATTGTGGGATATACACGTATAGCGAACGTACAAACAAGAACTACTGTTGCTTATGAACTTTGTTCATTGAAGAATAAATTTGCAACCAAGTATTTCGAAACGATCACAATATATAGATACTCAGCATGCCAAGCATAATACTGTAAAAAACAAGTTCTTACTAAATTCCAGTAAACGTTTGAAGAACTTATCGAGTGGGATCTGAAACCTTCTCTTGACAGACTGCACTTGAACAAAATCAAGAAAGTGGTGGGCGTGGTCACCTCCCGCTGGTTTTGCTCTTGTCAACACAACTTTTCGAAAAGACTTGTGGCTTCTTTTTCTTATTCGCTTTCACGTTCTTTGGTCCGATTAAACTGAATTTTGATACAAATAAGCGAATAACATTACACGTATATAATAGGATTTGTTCCTGTACTTTAGGATTCGGTCCAAATAAGCGGCTGGTCCCATTAACCGGATTCGACTGTAGTGATGAAGATGAAGACAGATTTGTGAACTTATTTGGTGCAAGGCCAAGTGAAAGACGAATGTGGATACACAGACAAGTGAAAACTACCAGAGGCTAATAGCCTAGGTCAACACAAAGTGTGAACATACTGAGGCTAAAATTATGTGATAACAATAATGATATACAGGATTATATACAAATTGAGACATGAAGACAATACAGGAAAACATGAAGGTGCAGGAACAGAGCTATGAAAACATGTAATACTACACAGGACTAAACTCTAGACAGAAATGCACAATGATGGTCATTGAGTAGCAAGTGACATATTCATGGGGGTGAACAGAAGCGTGTTAAACTAGACGAGAGTGCCCCCATATTAACTGATTTATAGAGTGTATGGTCACCCAAGACTGCCAAAACATACTGACCCTGTCCTGGGGCATGGACAGGACCAGACTGTCCAGCAGTTCTTGTAGGATCCTATAAAGTGTATTTATAAACACAGAACAATGCGCCATGAGACAGAGTGCATAACACAAGACATGCTAACAGAACACGAGCAAGAGGAGGCAGATACAGGAACAATCCAACAGCAGAACAAGGTACATTTAAGTATGGGAACCAGCTTTGGAAGGAGAAAGGAGTCAAAAGGGAACAATGTAAGACTTCCTGTGAGTGGTACATCATTCTGACGCTCTAAGTCTTGGGTCCAGTATACAAACTTGTGTGGTTTTTGTGCAGCCAACAACAGAGCTGATCCTGTACTTAGCTCTGAACTTGGACATAATGCTTGCAGATTCAGTTCTTGCAAGAAAATGAATGTAATACAATTCCAATGACCAAGCATGAGCTGTATGATTCCCAGCCAAATTTCACAGTTTGTTAGTAGGTAGACACATAAAATACCCAAATGTAGGTGCACAAGCATGTTTCAGATGCATGTTTTATATATGTTCACTTTAACTGTGGACCTTAAAAAAACTGGAATACTTTTAGAATCAGATGACAATTGACCAAGTTATGACTTTCTAAACTTCATAGATTTGCAGACCTTCATTGATTGACCGTGTGGACGAAACTGATTCATTCTGCACCCATACCTTTACTATATTTAAGTAGATGATGTTAAAAGGAAAGGTTTGAGGGGCGGCTTCTTGAATGGGTCAATTTATCTGTGCTTTTTCTGAATGGATGCTTTTCAAAAACATGTTTTAGTCAGAATATCAATCTGATTTTTTGGGAAGTATAAGCCAAGTGTCTTTTTATTCATTAAATGAATGGAGAGGACACTTATCTGCCACGTTAATATATCAGGTGCAGGGGCTTCTTGCCAGGGCAGGTGCTCAGTTGTGGCTGGCTGAGATTAAAGAGTTTTTGTGTTTTTTTAAAAGTGAGAATTCTGTAACATATGTTTCCAGTGGTCTCACTTTTAAAAGGGTATTGATTGTTTGGCTTCAGCTGGATGTGGCTCAGTGCCTGCCTCGGCGAAGCGTTTTGCCAAAGACCCTCATATTTGAGAAACATGGTCGCAAAAGGCGGGAATACACCCTGGCCATGGCACAGTTCCATCACAGGGAATCACACACTTACTTATTCATTCACACATTCAGTAATTCAGAGTAGCAAATCAATCTATGATCCTAAAGGAAACCTACACGAAGACCAACTTAAAATACACAAAGACAATCCGCAGAGATAACCGGCAGCCATTTTACCTACTTTTTCAATGGCCTTACTTCTGACCTACCCTGACTTTACAGTATGAAGGCTTAATATACAATAGCATATAAGTTACATATGGGAAACCTAGGGCTGCATCACATGACACACACATGCCCAGCCCCCCAGATGGAGCCTGCAAACTGCTCAACAACAACTAGGGAACTAGTTGGGAACTACCTGTAATACACATATGGAACCAAACTATTCAGACATGACCCATCCAGGAACGCACAAACTCCACTTTACCAGATGTGGGACACGAACCAGCATGACTGAGCAGTTCATTTCCTGAATATGGATTAAACCTTGTCTTGGTTTAATGTAAAATGATCACAGTAATCCATTTCTGAAACTCATTTCTAGTCAAGAACGAATAGGCTAACCTTCAGTTGAGAAACGTGGCCTGTATTTACTTAATGTAAATGTTGGTTTGATTTGAAGGTTTGAACATATTATTTTGGAAATGCCGGTAATAAATAGGAAATAAAATCTTAGAAAAATCAAGTCTCACTAAAAAGTGTTAACTGGCCTTAGGAATACGGATGAGGATGCAGATGAATTTGTTTTGGATGATAGCTCATACTTGCCCCGAATTGAACCCTTATAGTAATGCAGTTTAAATTAAGGCTGACTTTTCAATTCTTGTCTTTCTGATGCTGTAAGTCAGGTATAAATCACAGATAGTGGGAATAGTGTGATCAGTTTTGTTCATGTGTTTGTGTGTTTGTGTGTGTGTGTGTGTGTGTGTGTGTGTGTGTGTGTGTGTGTGTGGTGAGGGGAATTGTGAGGACCAAATGTTCGCACAATGATAGAAAGACCTTTTTTTTACCTTGTGTGGACGTTTTGCTGATCACCATTATTTTTAAACAAAACTTTCTCTTATAACACTAAGTTACAGTTGAGGGTGTGAGATTAAAAGAAAAATGACATTTCATGGGATTTCGTCGATAATGATAGTTAGACGATACTTTAATACTATTACTATTAATAATACTAAAACGTTGTTTAAATACATCTCAATCAATCGTTTCAATTGGCACTGTCTTTCACAATGTATTTGGCATCTTGCAACTTCTCATTTGTTGCGTTGATTGTCATAAGACACGTGTTTGCTGAGTGTGTTTTTTTGCTGGTACCTTGGGTGGTTTAGGCCTGTTGTGGACAGCTAACTCTCAAAGTCTGTCATAATTTTCATATTTTACTAGATTTGGGTCATTTTAATTTTATTGCTACCAATTCTGTTCTCAGTAATTCAAAGTTTAAATTACAAAACGGTGAGAAAAGAGGCAAAAGTTTAAGTAAAAAGAATATATATATAATAATATATATATATATATATATATATATTTTTTTTTTTTTTTTGTGCTGCCTGTGGAGCTTGCTAATGAAGCACTTGAGCCTGGAGACTGCAGTCTAACAATCACAGAGGGCTACCTTCTTTACAACAGATTTTCACACGCAATGCATTTAGCCTTTTTGTAGGCAAACTTTTGAGAGCTTCCTGAGGTCCCTCTTCCGTTATCACCATGTGATGACATATTACATGACTGTCCCAGCAGATAGGTGTCTCCTTACTGATGTATGTTTGTGATGTATTTGATTTATAAAACGTGTTAGGAAATGAATGAAGTGAAAACACTATTTTTTAATGGCTACCCAGTTCTTAGTACTTTGGATTTTTTAATGTGCATTTTTGATAAATGTTTTTTTTTTATTTTTGCAAAGTGAGTGACATACTCAATAATGCTAACTTGTACATGGTTAAAATAACAATAATAAGATATTATTGTAAACAATACATCACATCCCTCCTAGTTACAGCAATTATTATGTCAATAGAAAACTCTCCAAAACATATGTTTATGTTTAATGTGTGTGTGTGTTCACTGCAGGATTCCAGAAGGACAGTCTGCGAGACCAGTCTCTGCTGGTCGATTGCGTTCTTTAGAAGAACAGCTGAGCAAAGCAAAGCAGGAGATCCACACGTACCAGAGAGCATTCAGAGATGGTGAGAGGGTGCACACCCACACATTCACACAAAAAGACTGCTTTTATGTGAGCTTATTACAAATAAATAACTATGTCCTAAAAGGCAGAACTTCAAATTACATAAAACCTTAAATAAGTACACATTTCTGGTGTGTATGATTAAACCTGACATCTGAACCCCAAAAAGTAACAATAACAACAGTAATAGCAACAAAATATTTCACGTATATTGTCTTTTTAAAAAGGAAAACAGTCTCCTTAATGCAGCATTAATGCAGAAAATACATTAAGCTGCCTTCAAGGTGACATCTTTCCAGGGATGCCCATGCATTTTTCAGACAATGCAAATTGAAGAATATTCTAGGAATTCACAAATATTCAAGCATCACTGTCTTTTTCTGATCGTTTAATTGCCCTAAGTCAAACTTGGGTAACCACCACTCATTGTGCGAGTATGAAACAAACTACAGTATCTGATTAAAGTGAGTACACAAAATGTTTCTTTGTTGTCTTTTCAAGAGACAACACTAAAGATATGACACCTTGACACAATGTGAAGTAATCAGTCTACAGTTTGTATAAGTGTAAATTTGCTGTGCTCTCAAAATATCTCAACACACAACTATTAATGTCTAAAACCCTGGCAAAAAGGTTAGTATAAAATGGATAGAACAGGACAGATTCCACTCAGAACAGGTCGACTAGAAATGTTGAAAATACTCAAACAGAGCATGAAAATACTGAAACAGAGCATGATCCCTCCATTCAGAAACTGGGTCGCAAGGCAGTATTCCAACATGATAACAACCCCAAACACCTCCAAAGCGGCCACTGCCCTACTAAAGAAAGAGTGTAAAAGTCAAGTATGTCTCCAGACCTAAACCCAATTGAGCATCTGTGGGCCTTCGCAAACGGAAGGTGGAGAAGCACAAGGTCTCTAACATCCACCAGGTTCGTTATGTCATCATGGAAGAGGATTCCAGTGGCAGCCTGTGAAGCTCTATTGAACTTCCATGCTCAAGAGTTAAGGCAGTGCTGGAAAATAATTGTGAAAACACAAAATATTGACATTTTGGGCACAATTTGACCAGTTTCACTCTACAGGGGTGTGCTCACTTTTGTTCCCAGTTTATACATGAATAGTTGTGTGTTGAGTTATTTTGAGAGCACAGCAAATTTACACTGTTATACAAACTGTAGACTGACTACTTTACATTGTATCAAAGTGTCACATCTTCAGAGTTGTTCCATAAAAAGATCAAATATTTACAAAAAAATGTGAGGGGTGTTCTCACTTTTGTGAGATACTGTGCATATAAGTTAAGCTGTGTGCTCATGTTGGTAAAATCCTGGGTTGCCATGCTATACAAAAGCACAATAAAAACATATTAATATAGTCAACAAAAGCAAAACGTATACATTTTTTTCAGTAGGTGTAACTGCCTCTATTACATAATTTATTCCAGCCTGTTCTGAAAACATTCAAGAAAACGACTGTGAAATGAACCTGTGGTCATATTGCTTTTACCATATAGTATATGTGCCTCAGAGCTAACTGTTAGCACCCCATCGACAGGAAAATGTTGCAATTCATTTAAACACAAGAGGTAATTCTAAGGTAACTGACCACAAAGTTTTGAATATTTTATGGCAAAGACTAACTGAACTGGAACTGTCATACTTTACATTTGGTGTCATGTGTTTGTTTTTTTTTTTGTCAATATCACACAGTTTAAGTTCAAGTGGTACTTTTGCCATTTTACCACAATGACAATACAATAGCAATATCTTATTTTATCATGGGAGTTTTATTGCATGGGCAGGATCTGGAGGGCATCTCTCTTAAAAAGTCCTAAAAAAATATCAGCCGAAAGCATCATATCCCTAGGCAAGAGATAGGAAGCACACACACACACACACCTGTCTTGTTTTAGCGCACTCTGTTGAAAGAGGTGACCCCTGTCTCTGTCTCGCTCACAGTGACTTCACAACTCTTTTACACTGTCCTGTTTATACCACTGGCTGCAACAGCATGAAGTAAAGATATAAATGCATGAAGCATGAAGCCCCAGATATAAATGCAATTTGTTTCAGCTTAGCTGACTGGAGGTCACAAACAATGGCTGTGGACCATTCACCGAGCTGTCTTATTAGCCTCATCTTTCAAAGGTACCTTCCTTGTTGAGCAGCATTATAAATGAAAAGGAGCTGCGATAGCATAGTGTTTATGCCATTCAGCATTTTCATGCATCATATACAGCTTGTAGCACAGAGCATATACGCCATTTATTTAATCATTCAGTAATTTATTTAATTGTATCCTAAAGTAGCAACTGTTTATGTTGAAAACAACAAGGCTATCATTCATTCATTCATTTGTTATCTTCCGTTTAATCCACATGGGTTCGCGGGCCAGTCGATGCCCACCCAGCAACTCTGGGCGCAAGGACAGAAACAACCCTAGATGGGGCACCAATCCATCATAGGACGGACACACACACACAACCAGTAATACACTCAGGGCTACTTTAGAGACATCAATTAACCTAACACGCATGTCTTTTGGACCCTGGGAGGAAACCAGAGTACCCAGAGTAAACCCACACATACATGAGGAGGACATGCAGATAACACAGAAACGACCCAGGCCACTCCAGCCTGGACTGACCCTGGATTGATTAGCTTCTTAATTTTAGCCAGGCAATGACTTCAAACTTCATATATAAACATATAAAACAGCATATCATTACACGATTAATTTGCTAACACTGGTCGCTACACTGCTTGGTTTGTTTGAATCACGGAAATTCTTACACAGATAAGGATTAATAAGCTAGTACACTCTTGGGCAAAGTCAGCAACATCAGAGGCCACAGCAGCCGTAAAAGATGATTTACATGGTTATTGCCTAGTAAAAAAAAATCCTAAATATACTAAACTGCTCTTGTGTCTTGAAGCTTTCTTGTAGCCACGATCAGTGTATTTACAGAGTGCTAAAATGGACCATTGCATACTTTCAATGTACAAATGTAAAGTATACTTAGCTGTGGGCAGCACGGTGGTACGGTGGGTAGCACCATAGCCTCACAGCAAGAAGGTCTCCTGGGTCCTTTTTGTGTGGAGTTTGCATGTCCAACCCGTGTCTGCATGGGTTTACTCCATGTACTCCAGTTTCCACACACAGTCAAAATACATATGTGTATGTATGGGTTAATTGGTGTCTCTAAAGTGGCACTTAATGTGTGACTGTGTGCATGACTATGTGTGTGTGTGTGTGTGTGTGTGTGTGTGTGTGTGTGTGTGTGTGTGTGTGTGCACACTACGATGGGTTGGCATCTAGGGTTGTTCCTGCCCTTGTGCCCAGAGTTGCCAGGTGGGCAAAGGCTGTCCCACGATCCCATGTGGATTAAGTGGAAGATAATGAATGAACGAATACTTAACTGTGCTAAAATAAAACTATACTGCATATGTCTTTAAATTTTAAAATACGTTTAATAAGCACTGTATTACTGTATTACTTTTATATTGTACATTGAATTTGCGTAGTATATTAGAAATGTACTAAATTAGATTAAATATATTTACACTAGATATATACATATATATATATATATAAGAATATACCTATTCTTATCTAAATAAAACACCACTGGAGATACGTTGTAGTGCCAAACAAACATGTACTGAATGCTCTATATTGTTTTGCATGTTACAGTAGACTTATATGGTTTTATTTATGACATTTCAAGTGTGTTTTATGCACACCAAAGTAAGACTGAACAATGCCTTAAACTCTTTCCGCTATGTGCTATTAAAATTCACCAAGTGTATATTTCTATTGTTTGAACCAAGGATGCTGTGAGGCAGAAGTGTTAACCACTGCACCACTGTGCTGCCCCACAGCTCCGAGATCCTCGGTTTGACCCTGATGTGTGTATAAGTGTATGTGGCCTGCAATGGATTGGTGCCCTGTCAAGGCCCTGCCCTGCACCCTGTGCCCCCGGTTAGGTACTGGCTCTACTGTGACCCTGGCTAGCATAAGCTGATAAGACAACGCATGAATGAATGTGTGGTTTGGGATGCGATCATAAGATCAAATCTCTTCTTAGTACCCATAACCCATATCCTTACACAGGCTAACACTCTAAATGTGCGGCATGTACTACACTGTCATTTTTTTTAATCTTTTCTCATTTTTAGGATTTTCAATAACAGGAGATGATATAAATGTTCTTTTCAGAAATGTACTAATTATACTGAAACCCTGCTCACATGTTTATAGATAAGCAGCAGCTACATTAATTGACACGGATGCTTCTCCAAGTGTAATATACATTTTTACCCCCCACCTTCCCAAATTCTGTCTGCAGCAGGTCCGGGTCGGGCACAGGAGGATTACAGAAGGAGGGTGGAAAGAGGTGTGAAGGAATTTTGGTATTTTCTGCGCAGTGAGGTGAAGAAGCTGAGCCAAATAGAACCAGGCTCACTGCAGATGCACATCAACACACTGCTGCATGATCTCGGCCACCAGCAGAGGTCTCACATCCACACACCCATGACCACACACACACACACACAGAACACTTTATCAGGTCCCTCACAGCAAGCAGCTTCTTTTCTAATTCTCCAAGTAAGGGAACATTCATCACCTTGGTGCACTCTAGGCTCCATGGTGATGTACTAGAGTGCACTATACTCCATTCTTTATGTATATAGCCTCAGCTCTGGCAGCTGCAGTCTGGACAAACACTGCCTTAGCACTCTACCTTTTGGACACCCCAAAGTTGGAACCATGTTTCTCTCTCTGCTGAATTAACTCCTTGCCTTGCCCACAGAATGTATGTTTTTAAGGTGTGTGTAAAAAGGATATTATACGTGAATATTAAGCAAAATCTAAATGAAAGTGCAAATGGACAGACAATAAAATGGACCCCTCTGGTCTTTCTCTTTCTGATGCCTGCATGTTTGATTCCAATAATCTTTACTTCCAGGCCATTTAGTACAAATGTGACCCATCCCACACTCCACCTGGCTAGTACACCTGCTATTTCACTCTAATTGCACTGACCTAAACATGCTTTTTACTATCGAATGCTCAATTATTGTATTAATAGTAGTGAACTCATGAAATTGAATTAGAACTCCTTTGCATATGCACTATTCCCGTAGGTTCTAGTGGTACTTCATGAGCAGGAGTAGGAATCTCTCTTTCTCACTACCTCTCTTTCCTACCATGCATTCCAACAGGTGCATTAGTCCCAAAATTAATGGAATTAATAAATTCTTCAAGGAGAATATTTTCAATGTATTTTCAGAGTATGGCAAATGGCATTGGCAAAGAGGAACACTGGTCACAAGTCAAAGTTTATTGACAAAGACAGATACTTGAATGTGGCTAAATGGCCCAAAATTACAGCAACAAAAATAGCCATGACAGCAAATAAGCATATCTATGAATTAGTCTCAGCTAATTATGTACGTGAGCTTGCCAAACTGTGTCATTCATGGCAGAACTGCAATTGTAAACTGCCCTGTGTGAACATAGGGAGAATACATGAAGGGTTTAATGCCTGAACCTGTAGGCAATAGTAAACAAGAAATATTGCCTGGTGTGTTAACTTTATTTACAATGGCAGATTCATGTTTGGAAGAAGCCAATGGATACATTTAAACAATGCCGTCTGTTGCAAAAACCTTTACAATGTAGATGTTTTCACATTCCTATATTGCAAAGTAGATGACAAAGTATCTCAAAAACAAGTATAAGATTAAATTTTCAACAAGAAAAGTCAGTGTTCTGCAACTTACCCAGACATTCATATCAAAGTAATCAACACAGAAAGTTCAAAACTATTGTTGTTCATTACAGGTAAATGAAGATGGAATTGACCATTATGATGTCTGGGGAACGCAGCTGCCATACCATAGCCACAGACTTCAACAACCGACAGACAGAAAGACCACCATTTTCACACAGCACTGTTGAATCTCTCTTAGCAAAATTTAGAGAAATCGAAACTGTGGAAGCCAAGACAGCTACCAACGAGAAAAACTCAGCAATGGTTTTGCCAGCCTTTGCAAAAAGTCCACGATGCATCACAATATTTCCTGTGACTTTTGACTCACCCTGTATTTTGTCTACGATAATATATTTGTTAATGTGTTTCATTTGACTGTGTATGAAAATAATTTTTAATTAATGTACAACCCCAATTCCAATTAAGTTGCAATGTTGTATAAAACATAAATACAATATGATTTATAAAACCTTTTCAACCCATATTAAATTTAATACGCTACAAAGACAAGATATTCACTCATTTTGAATGTGATAGGATTTCATCATCTAGAGTCCAACACACAATTAAAAGATTCATAAAGTCTTTTCTACAAAAAAATTTCTACAAATAAGTGGCAAGGCCAAAAACCAACATTGATTGCCTGTGAGCTTAGATTTCTCAGGTGGCACTGCATTAAGGACTGACATCATTCTGTAATGGATATTACCACATGGGCTCCAGAACACTTTATAAAACATTGTCAGTGAACACAGTTTGTCGCTCCATCTACAAGTGCAAGTTAAAACCATGCAAAGTAAAAGCCATATATCAACAACACCCAGAAACACAGCCGGCTTCTCTGAGCCTGAGCTCATCTGAGATGGACTGAAGCAAAAAGTGGAAAAGTGTCCTGTGGTCCGACAAAAGCACATTTCAAATTATTTCTGGAAATCATGGACATCGTGTCCTCTGTGCCGAAGAAGAAAAGGACTGTCCGGTTTGTAATCAATGCAAAGTTCAAAAGCCAGCATCTGATAGCAAGGGGCGTGTTAGTTGCTATGGCTTGGGTAACTTGGACATCTGTGAAGGCACCATTAATGTCATTAAACATCTTTTAGAGGGACGTCCCTGCTTACTTCAGCAACATAATGCCAAGCCACATTCTGCACATGAACAGCATGGCTTCGTAGTAAAAGAGTGCGAGTACTAGATGGGCCTGCCTGCAGTCCAGATTGTCTCCCACTGACAATGTGTGGTGCACAAAATACAACCCCAAAATACAAGCACAAAATACAACCCCAGACTATAAAGCAATTTAACTTGTACGTCAAGCAAGAATGGGAAATGGGAATTTCACCTACAAAGCTTAAAAAATTGTTGTCCTCACTTCCCAAACGCTTATTGAGTGTTGTTAAAAGGAAAGGTGATGTAACACAGTGGTAAACAAGCCTCTGTCCCAGTCTGGAATGTGTTACAGGCATCAAATTCAAAATTAGTGAGTATTTGCAAAAAAACAATAAAGTTTATCCATTTGAACATTAAATATCTTATTTTTGTGGTGTATTTAATTAAATATGGGTAGAAAAGGATTTGCAAATTATTATATTCTGTTTTTATTTATGTTTTACACAATGTCTAACTTTATTGGAATTGGGGTTGTAAATATAAACATGGGCAGGTTATGGTGCTATGAAAAGGGACAATCCTCAAATATACAAAAAAGTAAACAAGTCTTAAAAACAAAACTACAAATAAAAATTAGAAAGAAGAATTTGTGTTTCAATGCAGATGCTAATGCATTATTCACATTTTGTCCAGTAAATAAAGTGGTACAATGCAATATTACTCTGACCTTTTTACAGCTTTGTATGAAACCAGTTACACTATATTAGATGCTGGTACCCAAGCACCACCACTGGATGGTATAGTCAAATTTATTTTTAAGCTTTTTGAATTTTAATTCGGCTGAACATTTTCATTATAGCAGTCAATGGGGGCTATTGTGCTGCTGCATCACCCTGTGTTAATTTGGGCTCTAATGTATTTGATAAACAAAGGGCCGCTCTTTAGTCTGACAGTCATGACACCCTGATTCTAGCTCTAGTGTTGTGTTGCGTGGGTTACACTGTTAATAACCCACTGGCAGCCATCAAAGGCGCTTTAACCATGATCATTATGATAAAGGGCATACACTTAATTACAGGCTTGCTTAATTATAGCTCTGTTGAAGCTCGTTTGTTTCTAGAATGCTAATTATACCAGTGCACTCATGGCAAGTCCTTTTTTAGTCCACCTTCCTATTTTTCTCATGCCTTATTCTTCTGAGAGTCTAAACTTCAGGCTTATTTTAATGCAAATGTGTATCCAGCAACAGTTTTGTTTGTCTTTTCAATACTGGTACTGAGGAGCATGTTAGGCACTTTCTTTTTTAAAGGTTACCCTAAGTAATAAACAGAGAAAGTAGATGGGCAAAAGTAATGGTTTTTCTACCATTTTTCCCTTGTAGTAATAAATGGTTTCTTAGTATTTCTTATTTTTCTAAGCATCCCAAAGGGAAAATATTACTTTTAAACCAAATATTTTAAATACTTCTACAGTCCATGATTATCATACAAATTATATTTTATATTTATCATTATTCTCAATCATATATAATAAATAGTTGGTTTGATTCATTATTTACTTGAATGCAGAAGAAATAAAAAAGTTTGGTTGGTGAAAGCGCTTTCTGCATTTTTGGCAAAACATTAACAAACCTACAAAACAAAACCTTTAGTTGGAAATAAGCCAAATAAAATGATAAAATCTGGTGAACACATTTGAAGAGCTTTACAAAACTTTCCTCCTGAAAGTCACAATGTAAATTAAGACACAATAGGAAACCTTACCAAAATGTAATCAGCAATAAAAACCGTAATGTTGTACCCCATTATAATGCAATAACTATACTGAAAAACCCTAAATAGAAAGCCTTTGGTAATTGATAGCATCAGCAATAAAACGCTATGACAGTCCCAAACTTCAATTATACCACATTTATACATCCTTTTGTTGGAAAGAAGAATTTCCTTGTTACAATTATAAGTATTCCATACCTTTTGTAACTTTTTTTGACAAATACATCCAATTTAAGCAAAGACCTTATAGTGTTGACCCTTATTCTTAAAGATCCATCTGTTTCTGCAATATCTGAAACTATCTGATATCCAACAGGATATCCTTCTGGCAAAATCTTAAATGATGACAACCCATTCTTGTCTAATCAATTCTTGGGGTTGATGACAGTTTCTGGGTTTTTGATTGTCCACCCTCATTTTGAGGGTTGATCAGAGGTTCTCAATGGGATTAAGATCTGGGGAGAATCCTGACCATGTACCCAATGTAAATTTTAATGTTTTGTTTACCAAGTCACTTGGTAAGCAGTTTTTTGTTGTGACAGGGCTCCACCCTGATGAAAAACACATTATTAATCTCCTAAATGCTCTTGGATAATTGGCAGAAATTGTTGGAGCTTTTTTTATACCATTCCTTATTCATGGCAGTGTTCTTAGTAGTAATAAGTAAAAAGTCACTCTTGGTAGGGCTCAGCTTTTCAGTCATGCACTGGTGGTGACCCGATCTCTTTGTTGCATACTTTGTATGAAATGATGTTTTCATGACTTTTAAATCAACCAGTCTGCTATTCTTATCAACATGACAGAGTAATATCAGTTGTCTTGTCCTCATTAACCTTTTCTTCTTAGCTAACAAGATCATCAATGAAAATATGTTAGCAGGCCATATGTTTATAGGGCTGGAATACAGTAATTTTTGTGATAAGGTCATTTTCACGGCAGGGAATGACTTTGTAATTAATTGCAATTCATCTGGTCACTTTTCACAGTCTAGTGTTAATACAAATTGCCAACATAAAAACTAATGCCGCAAACTTTGTGCCAAATTTGTGCCATTTTCAAAACTATTGGCCATAACTGTACGTTCTAGGTAAAACCGGCTACAGTCTCTAAACCTTAAGTAATGAAATTAACATCCTCAAACTGTTTTACAGTTTATAGTA
>JAUZST010084562.1:0-20190 GCA_034779995.1 Parotocinclus haroldoi
TATATATATATATATATATATATGTGTGTGTGTGTGTGTGTGTATATATATATATATATATATATATATATATATACCTGGTGTGTGTCACAGAGATGGCCACTGATGCCGATAGCGACGTGAAAGAAGCCAAATAAACAAACAAACAAACTATGCAAAAAATCATTCATATCTGGGCTCAGAGGCATTTAGCATGGACCAGTACAAAGTAGAAACTGTAGTGAATTGAATTTGAAAGTTTTTTGGAAGACAGTGACTGCTGCCTTCAAGAGGACATCTTTACCAGGGACATCCTTGCATTTTTCAACAAAACCATGCAATACAACATGCAGCACTCATTACAAAGCCAGGGTTGTGGAAGAAGAGGATATGGGTACTGGACTGACCGGTCTGCAGTTCTGACCTGTTCCTAATAGAGAATGTATGGAGGATTTTGAAATTTAAAAATTTTATTTTTTTCTTTTGCATTTCCCTCTCTGGCCCTTTTTAAAATATTCAGCAGGTGTAGAAGGTATTTCAGAAACCCCCCCTTACATTTCACTTCAGAACTCAGAGAAGTCAATAAATTAATAATTGGAAAAGAACATAGTCAAGAGGAGTATGGTTGAGACCTTCTAACTTAATTCATTTGAACTGAAACTGTTCCTGCTCATCAGAGTTGATTTCTTGGTGGTATTATCTGCAAGCTGGATAGGTTTCATCTCGTGCCATTCCTTGATTGGCCACTACGTGGTACTGTTACAGTGTGCGACCTTTATTAGGTGAAAGGTTAATGTACAGCAGATCCCTTTGAAAATGTGTGTTGTGGTCGCGCAAATGTAATAAAGTTGCTTGCTTGTTCTTTTAGAAACAGTACATGATCAGTAAAATGATCCAGTAAGACTTGTAGTGGAATTCCTATTTCTGGAGTATTAAATAGTTTGCTTTGTTAGTTAAGGAACCGTCAGTCTCAAATGCTGGCTTCCATTCTTTTCTAATCCTGGTTACAGGAAATGATGTAACCAAACAAAAACATACACACAACCATGTATGCAACAATAGAAACAAATAAAATATCACATGACTGTTGTACAGTATGTTATCTTTTCACACAGCCAAATGCGTCTCTGGCTTTCAGTTCATTACCAGTGGTAACTGATGATTTTGAAAAAGGGGAAGCACATATACTGTTCACGAAAATTTGATGATACTTCAAAATTAAATATCCCTAATTAAATATCCCCTAAATATCCTCAGTGTAAGTTCACATTCATTGATCACTTCATTGTATTAGCATTAGGAGTCTTTGTATTAGCACTAGGAGCTGCAGTTAGTTGTACTGGATCATATATGTTGTACATAAATTGTCAGAACTACTGATGCACCATTGTTTGAGAAAAGTTTGAGAAGCCGGTCATGTTACAGATGACTGTTTTACTTTAAGGTTGACCAATTATCGTAAGAGAAGCAGTGCTTCAAGGTGAGACAAAAAAGTGCACTGTCCAATAAATGCCAAAAAAAAGATGTGTTTTTTTTACTGTGCAAAATGCACCAAACTTTACTCCATTCACTGCCAGTGAAGACCATGCCCATGTGTTTGGTTCAAAATGACACATTTAAACTGATTTGCCCAATTAGAGTCAGACCTTTAGCTTGTGTTTTAATGCATATGTTTTCTCTATAGATTTCCCAAGATGCTTTAAGTTCAATTAATATCTAATTAGGTCTGGGTCTGGGGCTTCAAAACAGGTTTATGTGCTGCACTGCACTGTTCATTGGGGGGAGTTTGAGTTGTAATAAATAATGCAATACTGCCATTAAGTTGATCATTTGATACACTAAAATACTGAATTCCACCTAGAGTGATTAATTATATAGAGAGTTTAATAAATGAACTGCATTTGAATAGAATTGAAAGGAACCATTCTTGTGTGTAATCTTAAATCAGTACAAACCTTGTGATTTACCTGATCAGTACAAACCTGTTTCAAATCTACCATATGTTTGTTTACAAACATATAATATCTATATAATTTGTTATAATGTTATAATGTCTGTACATTATATTTGGTATATTGTAACATGTACTTTGTTAAGCCATATTAAACTCCTTTCTGAGTAAGTCCACTAACACCAAGATGCCACTGTTGATTGTTTACACAAGGCCATTAACATTTGATTGCTTTGATTATGAGGAAATGTACTTATTGCTGTAAATGCAAATGTAACTCCTGATGAAGTACAACTAGTAGGTTAAATAGTTACCTGACAAAATGGGTACGTTTATTAAAGCAAGGAAATAAGGCAGGACTTTGACTGAAATGATAAATGCAACTGTTTCATCTAGACTTTATTTTGCATTTATCCCAGTGATTTACTGTGATTGTTTTTGTTACCACATTCTCATATCCATGTTATGATGTTGGTGCTGATGCTTATAATTTATTAAATTAAGGTGGATTTGACTGCCTAATTCCAGCTACCGTGAATATTTTAGCCATTGAGGTGACCATTGCAAGCATACTGTTTGACCAAAGTGGGTCTGATAAACAAATGATTAACATTTTGACTGTTTGTAAGTTAGCGGTGGGTTCTGACATTTTTCTCATCTCCTGTTCTAGGACCTGTACTATCAGTCTTATTCTCAGGTCGGAGTACTGTTTGCTTCCATCCCAAACTTCAATGACTTCTACATCGAGCTGGATGGGAACAACATGGGGGTGGAGTGTTTGAGGCTCCTCAATGAGATCATCGCCGACTTTGATGCAGTGAGAAGTCAAAATCTATCTATGTCTTTCTGTCCTTCTTGGTCTCTTTCTCATTTTGGAACTGTCAACCTGTTTGCTTTGAATGGTGAATTTCTTTTCCACCAAATTTGAGTATTAAAACTGAGTTCCTGCTTTATGAATTCATTCATTTGACCTCAGCACGAGTCTGATGTCTGCAGCTTCTTAGCGTTGGTCTGTCTGTCTGTGTCTCTTTCGATCTGCAGCTGCTGGATAAGGAATGCTACAAGGACATTGAGAAGATCAAAACTATTGGTAGCACGTACATGGCAGCAGTGGGCCTTGTTCCTACTACTGGATCCAAGGTACAATGAATCTGTATATAGGTGGGTGAGTGTAAGAGAATGTCAGAGATGTAGCACTTAATAAAAGTAGAAGAGCAAGGATAATTCAAGTATTAATGTGTCATGCACCTTTTCATTGTTTAACATTTTCCCATTTTGGTACATTCACATTGCAACAAAGTGAGGGAAAATGTTGAATTACTCTGTAGAAAGGTTGTTTTATAACCTTTTTCAGAATCGACTGTGCAGGACAATTTCTTTGGATGAACAGAATGTATTTGGGCTCAAAATTGGTCGTAGCTGACCAAGGCCTTTCGTATGTGGGCACCTTTGACCACAAATGACATGTTTTGCTATCAAATTACAATTTCTAAATAAGATTATTACAATTCTAAATATGAAACAATGTTAAAATTAATATTTTAAAAATAGCAGAACATGTAAGCTGAGATCTTATAATAAACAATACTATTTAGCTATTATAGCTATTATATAGCTATTTTTTGTTTTTTCAAATAAAAAAAAATGTACATATTATAATCTGCAGATGTGTCATATGTCTGTTCTATGTGAAGCCGGGGAAAAGTTTTTCTTATTTAGAACATAAATCAGCAAATTAACTAGACCATGCAAACATATACATAAGGGAGAAATAGAGTTTAGAGTTACGGTCATTAATAACTAGCTTTCATAAGGTAAATAACATAAACATAAATGTTATACTCTGATTTATTAATTGAGGTAAATTATCCAGTGTTATATATCTGTGACTGGCAAAGGTTTATCAGTTCATTTGAAGGTTAGGTTGAGTTAAGATGTTTTCAGTCAAAAGGATGACAATCAGATGTGGGTGGGTTCACTGTTATATTCAAAGATCAGGGATCAATCAGAGTCTACTTTTCAAAACATGTTTCTGGACGTTTATCACAGCATGAAGAAAGGAAATTTCCAAGCACATCAAAAATTAGTTGTTTATTCTCACTAGACTGAAAATGGTTACACAATTATCTCAAAAGAGACTTTCAAGAACATTGTTACCCTCCAACGGTTAGTGGTTGACCAGTATACCAACAAAGATCATTCTAAGGTGTGTAAACGTGAGCTTCAATGAGCTTCAAACACCAGTCAGTATGGCCCATGTATCTTTCAGCGACTCACCTCTTCAAGCAATACCTAGAATACTGTCTATCCTTTCACTGTTGTTGTACATGCTTTTTGTAGGTATTTTTGTCAACTTATGCCCAAACTGTAGTGTTTGCTATAATATATGAAAGTATATATGCCATAGCAATATTAATTTGGTTTGCTCCGACTGGAAATATACTTATAGACCACTGAGTACTTCGCCATGGCTCCTTCAACTGCATGCTTTGTAAGTTGATCTGGATAAGAGTGTCTTCCAAATGACTATAGTTGTAAACCAAAAGTACTGCAGATCACACTGTAACAATGCAAAAACCATGGTAGACTGTACAATTGCTGTAAAGAAAACACTTACACGTTTCATATTTGATGTTCTCCTTATGAACGTGCTCTGGTAAAATTACTCTTCAGACACATGAATGAAAAACTGATGAACATCACTCAAATATCAATATCATTTAAATCAAAATGATAGAAAGGGAATGCACTCGTTGGTATGGAATGTGCTAACAGGACACAGCACATGCACTTGTATACATTGTTTTATCCTCTAATGTTTACATCTGTTTGCATTTTACAAAAATCCACTTCTTTCTTGTAGTCTTGGTCTCAACATAAATGTTGCACGTTGTAAAACTACACTTCAGATTATACCCAACCTCTTAAGTTCAATATGGAAGTACTCCTGTGACTCCTAGTGATGTTCTGTCTTAATTATTAACTCTTAAGTAATGTGTCTGCATTAGCTCTACCCATTATTTTATGCCCTTATGAAAACATCCCAAATTAACATCTCCATTAAAGCAAAAAAAAAAACCCTAAAAAGCAAAACGACCATGTAAGTGATGCAATTCTGTGTCGATGTTATTAGTAAATCAGCTCGCACATTACTGGAGTTATCAAGTTTGCATGTAATTATACACATTAGTTCTTAGTATATCAGAGCCTTGCGACACTGACCTAAATTCCTAAAGGACCTAAATGTGTTTGACTGTCTTTGTTTAAATGTTATGGCAGCTCTTAACCTGATGCAATTGTAATTTAATTTCCCACACTCTCTTTTTCCCTTCTTAAAGGTCAAGAAGTCTATCTCTGAACATTTATGCACAGTGGCTGACTTTGCCATAGAAATGTTTAAAGTTCTGGATGTGATAAACTACCAGTCATATAATGACTTTGTGCTCCGAGTAGGTAAGCGAGCTGGCATTTCTATAAGCAATGCATGAGAAATGAAGTGTGTGTTTATGGGAAGTTAAAGGGTCATAAATGTTTATGGATATTTCTGAACAGGATTCTAAGGTCAGAGTGGAGGAAAGACGTCAGAGAGTGAATGTGTGTATTGTGTTGTGTATCCTGTAGGTAATATTATTAGGATGTCCTGTGCATGGCCACTTTAGCACTTTGGCAGATACATGCACATACACACTAAAATGTTAGTGGAAAGGTTCGTTATTTGTTTGGATGGATAGCTATATGGCTGGATGAATGAATGAAAAGATGCTGGCTGGTTGGTTGATAGTATGAAATGATGCTTAAACAGTGGATTGTTGGTTGGTTGGTAGGATAGATGGATACATTTATAGATTAATGGATAGCTGGAATTACTTATAGATGTGGGTAGGTGGTTGAAAAGAAGGATGAATGATTGGTTGCAGGATGGAGGGGCAGACAGATTTTTAGATTAATGGTAGGAAAGAAATAAATGGTTAAATGTACTGTAAATTTGAAGGAACAGATAATTTGATTGTTTTAAGAATCACAAATCAGACTAAAAGGGACAGTATGGAAAATGCATGTAAAACACATTCCAAAACAAAACTGCAGTTTTTCCTCATGTTTATGTATTTTATTGCAGACAGTATGAGATATTTCATGTTTTGTCTGGTCAGCTCATTTCAACTCATTCATTATTAAACGTCCATTCATGCATTAAGGCCTGCAACACAAGGCCAAAAAGTTGGGACGGTAAAGCATTTACCACTTTGTAATGTTGCCATTCCTTTTCACCAAACCTAAAAGGCATTTGGTGCTGAGGATACCAAGTGATGGAATGTTTTAGGTCGAAGTTTTTACAAGTTAAAACCTCTTAGGATGTACAACAGTATGGGGTCGTCGTCATTGCATTTTAGGTTTCAAAATACGCTACACATTCTTTATTGGGGACAGGTCAGGACTACAGGCAGGTCAGTCCAGTACCCGTACCCTCTTCTTCCACAGCCCTGCCTTTCTAAGGCGTGTAGCAGGTGGTTTTGCATTGTCTTGTTAAAAAATGTGTGGATGTCTCTGGAAAAGATGACATCTTGAAGGTAGTTATTCTAAGATCTAAATGTACTTTCTCTGCATTAATGTTGCCTTCACAGAAGTGTAAATTACCTTTATCAAGGACACAGCCCCATATAAAGACCTGGATTACTGATTAGTCCGACCACAATACACATTTCCACTGTGTGATGGTCCATACTAGATGCCTTTGAGCCCAGAGAAGTCATCATGGAGGGAGAAATATTTCTTTGAGGGACATTTCAAACATTTCAACACATTTCTTGCACATTTGTTGACAAACTGGAGATTCTCTGGTCATCTTTACTCCTTAGCCTTTCATTGATGCTGCTTTTGAACCAAATCATGACAGCATTACCTGTTTGAAATCACTATTGATTTAAATCATTATATAGTTTTTATTTTATTGTTAATTTGCTCCCAACTTTTCTTTGGAATGTGTTACAGGCCTAAATGATGTTTGAAATTTCCCATATTACCCCAATTTCTATGAGGGTATTATTATTATGGTTGTTATCTAGGGTTGTATTTTAATTATACTATTTTAACCAATTGTTTGGCTGATTAGGTATAAATGTAGGTCCGGTGGTTGCAGGAGTCATTGGTGCTCGTAGGCCTCAATATGACATCTGGGGAAACACAGTCAATGTAGCCAGCAGAATGGACAGCACTGGAGTACAGGGCAAGATTCAGGTAGCACACACTCACTTACTTACACACTCACTCACTCACTCACACACTCACACACAGACACACAGACACACACACACTTGCTTGACAATATTTGTGAAGAATGTCAATTAAGAATGATTAGTTGAGCTAATAAATGTTAAACCTAACCCTAAACCTAACCTTAATCTCGGTAACTTGGAAAAAGAAATAAAAAATGTGTTCTCACAAGTCAAGATTATCAGACTTTCCAAGACAAGGTACACACACACTTCCATCCATTTCAGTACTACTGTTGGACCTATACCTGACCATCGTACTATAGTATCAAAATGGAATCCAGTTTCTCTACAGTATGCCCACACTCACAGACACTTAAGATTATCTCTCTTGGTAAAATGATTATCATCGTGTTTATATCAACTGTTAATGTAAGCTACCTAATTGTAGATAAGACATCCAGCATACACATACACTACTGTAAATGAAACACTAGCAAGCCCAAAAAATACAGTGGTGTTTCACTTATCACTCTTGTTTTTGTTGTGGAAGGTGACTGAAGATGTCTTCCGCCTCCTTTCTGGACATTACCATTTCCTGTGCCGTGGCCAGGTCAGTGTGAAAGGCAAAGGTCAAATGCTGACCTACTTCCTAGAGGGCTGGTCTCATGAGGGTCATTCCCAAACCCGCTCCGAAAGCCTGGAGCACCGTACAAGTCCATGCATCCGGACCAACCTGAACCCCACCCCAAACGTGAGCAGTTATGGGGTCAAAGCACAAAATGTTGGAGCAGTCCCCACGTCCTCCAACAACAGCATCCTTTACTTGCCCTCTGTTTCTGTGGACGTGGAGATGGAAGTGTGACTGGTGAGAGGGTTTCTTTGGAAATTAACCTGTTAGTGATTCAAGGAGGAGAGAGGGAGTTTAGAAAGCGACTCCGCTGGGGGACTCCGGTGGATGAACTGAGAATTCAAAAGAAGAAATGCCTGACTAGAAATGCACAGAAATGGTTTGAGAGCAGAGAGACAGCTTTCTGTTTTCACTTTCACCGAGTGATTATAATTTGAAAGAGGTAGCAGACAAACATTCAGATACAGAGAGTAACCCTCCCTGACACACATGCAAACATAATTAGCAGGTTTGTCTTCTCGTGTGTGTTTATATGTGACTGTGTGAATGTGTGTGTGTGTGTGTGTGTGTGTGTGTGTGTGTGTGTGTGTGTCTGCTTTAATGAGTCTTCCTCAGTCCAGCTAGATATCAGGGCCTCCTTCAAAGGAGCATGTGTTCTCCAGTACTGGCAGCTTCACACCAACAAAACAAATACGCACTACTTGTTGTGTGTACATTTGCCTATAAAAGCATTGAGTAATGATTATTGATAATGATAATTAATGTCTGAAGTAACAATTCAGAGCACATAGAAAAATATATTTAGAATACGAACAGCGCTGTACAATTATATTCAAATATATATATATGTGTGTGTGTGTGTGTGTGAGAGAGAAAGAGAGAGAGAGAGAGAGAGAGAGAGAAATCTGTTTAAATTTTAAATTTGTCTGTATGACTGAAAAATTTGTTTAGAATTACTGTCAGGGAAAATATGTAAGCATAATTATGCCACTTGGCTTAACAAGGTAAAATCCTATTGGTGTTCATCTTCAGTCATTAGGAAGTACTGTATATAAAACATGACACACACCACTAAACCAAATTGTACAGTACAGTACAGTCAAGTACTTCTAATCTTCAAAGTATTTGTTGTTGTTGCCTTTGGAGTGAATTGCAAGAACTATACTGGTACTGTGCATTCAGAGACCAAATTCAGACAAATGTACACTCACCGATCACTTTGTTTACACCTTGTTTCTACACTTATTGTCTATTCAACCTGTTGCACTTACCATATATAAGCACTATATACTTACTACAGCTACAGACTGTAATCCTTCCATTTCCTTAAATATTTTAGTCCCCTGCACTACAATTATCAGGACCTTCAAAGGACCACCACAGATCAAATGTCCATCCACTAGCATCCGGTAAGCACTAATGATTAGAGGATCACTAACACAAGTGCAACAACAGATGGGCTACTGTCTCTGACTGTGACATGGCAGACCAATATGGTAGAAGAGATGGTAGATGTATGTAGTGCTTTAAAACTTCAGCAGCAGTGCTATTTTTGATCCAATTGTAATAGCTCAACACACAACATCACCAGATGCAGAGGATGATCCACCACAACGACCTGATCTGTGGTGGTAGTGACAATTACATAAAAGGGCATTAACAAAGATTGACTGCAATCTGCAATTGTAGAACTACAAAGTGCTTCTATATGGTAAGTGGAACTGTTAAAATGGACAGTGAGTGTAGAAAGGAGACGTACTGATCGGTCATTGTAGGCTTGGTGTTATTTACCACCTGGACAGTCTTAGTCTGGGAACAAGCATCTGACACAGTGTGATTAGAAACATGATCTAGCTTTGTGCTTCCACAAAAATGAGCACAAGATAAAACCTGAATTGATAGTGGGTTCTATCATGCTTTCTCAGAGTATCTGGATCATTATTCATTCAGAACGCACAATGACTCGAGGCTTTTTGGTTTTCGACTCAGATGTTCATTGGAAGGTTGAACTTTACATATAGATTGAACAATATTCAGATGGTCTCTCATACTTATTTTTACATTTTTGGTGAAATGTTGTTATAGCTTTGATATTACTTCAAGTATGCCTAGAGAGTGATGTTCTGCATGTCCCTCTTCGCATGCCAGAGTTCTACCTTGTCTGCTCTTTTTTGCTAAGTGCAGTGTTTCCCTAATGCATGAATAATGCAAAAAAATGCACAAAGGGGTTAAACTTGTCAATGAAAATGATTTAAAAAAAAAGGCTTTTAACTGCACTGCATGAGTACAGAAGAGTGGCCTTTTCCTTAATTTTACTGTTTGTTCTTTTGGTTTTAAACAGCTTGTTTGCTTTACATGCATGGTGCTGTGAAGTGGTGGAGAATGCTTGGGAGTATTGTAGCAATGCTGCCTTCTTTTGGCTCTTGAGGCTGTACAATCCAGGGGTTGTTGGTGTAGGTGTATTCCTTTGTGCCAACACATTTTGTTACTAACATATCAACTCCAGTGTTCTATTGTAGCATAATTTTGTGATATCGTGTATGATTTCACTTATGTTGTTTTTTAATGTGATTTTATATGCACTGGTTCCACCAAGGATACCGCATTTGGCTTCATGTAAAACTGTGGGATGTTTAGATGTTGGGTGTCTTGACTTGGTTTTGGAGGACTATAGTTTTCTTAATATGAGTGCAGATTATTTAAATTTCAAAATACATTCCTGTTAAGTGACAAACGCTTGTAACTGAACACAAAAGAAATGCACTCTTTTAAAGTCTATAGAGTTTTGTTGCTTATAACCCAAATGCTCATTAAACCTAAAAGAGAAGCATACAATCAGCTTCAAAGGGATTAGTATGTGTTGTAAGAATAAATATGATTTAAATACATTTTTTTTTTACAAAACCTAATCACAAATTAGCACCTGGTGCTATTGCAGAACACATTAAAGGGTCTTATAATGAGTCACAGATTTTTACTAACTGTCATTTCAACTGTCCTACCTACAGCATTACATTTTAAACCACACCTGCACTTAATTATTTCCGCATTTCCGGATTCATTCTATTTGTCTATTCCCGAACCATCCACATCTTGATCAAATGATAAGGTCATTCGTTTTGTATCCCTCTGAAAAAATTACCAAGCAACAAGTGTGACAAGTGGTTGTGTTAAAAATAATTATTGATAAGGGTTTTTAATACTTGAAACCAATTCAACTGAGGGTTAGATTGCTGTCACATTTTTAATAGATCACCATAATAAACCGCACAGTCTTTCTTAAGTTATAGTGTATTTTTATAGTGTCTATTTCCGGCGTGTTTAAAATATACTGAAGCCTGGTTTATACAAACTGACTTTGGAAGCCTTCTGAGTGTCACATGGTGTTGTCAAAGTAGTTCAGAAAAGTCTAAAGTCTAAACTAACTGCCCATTTCATAGTAACTAACCAGTAAACCTCTAAATCATTTTCTTACAACACATTATATTGAATCACGTCGTGTAAGCCAGGCACTTTTTCATGTGAATATATAGGGATTTTGTAGATCAACTAAAGTCAGCATGTTTAAAGTATCTTGCCCAACACAGAGACAATCCTTTTACATAGATAATACCTCTGCTAAGATGCAAACATAAAACATAAGGACAACATTTTGTAATGGTGCCGAATCCAGGGCAAAATCATTTGTGGGAGGTGAGCGGTATTTTGTTGAAATAAAAGACCCTCATAAAAAGACACAATTTCCACAATATAATATGTTAACTATTTGCCTGACATATTGACCAAACTTTATGCATTGTTTTAGTAGTGCATCAAGGATCACAAGCGCTTTTGTGTGAAATTTATTTGCCGATGAGTGCTTGACATATGTTTAAATTATGCCATTGTTCATATATATTGTTCATAAAATCAGATTTTTCTACTATAAACAAAATAGAAAGTGTAGACGTCCCCCTCACCAGTGGCACCAGGGTACAGAAAGGCATCAATCACAAACCAAAATCTTCATTTTATCTAGGAAAAGCCTTTAGATTTTATGATTAAACAAATGTAGCCACATGACAGAATGGTTCTATTTTATATTTGTAAGCAACAATGTCATCCTAAATAGTTCAACTTTAATAACACATAGTGTGCACCGTACAACACAAATACACACAGATATGTTAATTAGGTACTTCATATTTAATACGGGTTTAACTTAATGTATGTATGAAACCTGAAGAAGAATCGGAAAGTATTTTATTTATAACCTTAAATATATGTGCTATGTGTTGGGGTTGCAATGTACCGATTGCAATGGTGATATATGTGAATGTAAATTTCATATTAAGATCTTTTATACTTGTGTTTGCACTGTTCTGGAATAAAATTACAATGAGAGACAGAGCTGTTTTTTCTCTACTACTTTGGAGATTCCATATGTCATTGGCCCGTGTTTGTGTGTTCATAGCTTTGCCCTTGAGTCACCATATGTGATTGTGAAGATGACCATTGGACCTTGAACAGCTTTCACAATTCTGAGTTTTATGAAAAAAGCTGGAATCTCAATTGGACTTGGTTTTTATATGTGTTCATATGTTCGCATATATATTTGTGTTTAAATATGGTTGCCAGACAAAACGTTTCAATTTAGAGCCTTTATTTGATTTGTTCTTTAACACAGTTATTTTTGCTGAAGTTTCCATAAAGCATTATTTACAGCCGCTTGTGTTTTTAGTTACAGATGTTACATCCTGCATATGTTGTTGTTTGTATTGGCTGAGGGATGAACTTCATAAAATGCTCAGGACCTGATTGGATGACTATCATATAAGTAAAGAACAGAGGATGACAAGGTATGATGTCACAGAAACATATAATCTGAGCGTTATAGAAATACTGTATTACATGCTACCTGTGTAGTTTGAATGTTCTACCTGTGTCTTCCTCAAGGAAGTTCAGTTTTCTTCACACATTGCAAAGACATCATTTATGTCAACTGGCATCTCAAAGTCAAAGTTTGTGTGTGTGTGTACACACTAGTTATACTACTACTACTACTACTAATAATAATAATAATAACAATGTGACAACAGCAAAATAAAAATAATTTTATAATTGTGACTGACCTAATCCCAACTTCCTGTTTACAGACCTTACACAACAGGATGTGTGACACTCAGTATAGAATCGACCAAAGAACAGTACAACTTGTGTTACTGCCTGTCCAAGTGTGTTTACACATGTGCAAAATAAACAGAAGCACCTAACAACATGAAAGGTCATTGGACTGTCACTTCCAGATTGTTATTTCTCCGTGCACATTCTGCCTTCTGGCAGGAACCAAAGTTTCAGAGGTCCTGATATTTGTCTGGCAGAGAGGGTACAAAACTAAACAAAAGCATATTGTTATCAGACTGGCTTAAGCACACATCATTCTGCCACAGGAAACTAATACTTACAGAATAACGTACACTGTGTTCTCTCTCTCTCTCTCTCTCTCTCTCTCTCTCTCTCTCTTACACCCTCTCTCTAAAGTAAATTTAGAGTCTAATAATATAATATTCATAATATGTAATATATTTACATATAAATTCTTTATGCAAAAAATGTTATGCAGGACTAACATATTAAGACTGTTTAAATAAAACCTAGTGTACTTTGCAGTTGTACTGTACAGTGCAAAGTACTGTATGTTTTCTCCACATGGAGATAGAGAGTCATCACCGCTTATGAATTCCTTCCTGTGATTTTTTTTTGTTTATTAGTTTTATTTACCATTGCGTTAGCAAGATTATACAAACATAGGCATATTTTACAGTGACCAACCTACCTAATGTGTGTCTTTGGAATGGGGGTAGCCAGAGGGAGGACATTCAAAATATATACAGTTGGAGATCGGGTTCCAAGTGGAACCGAGGATCTCGAGGCTGTGAGGCACTGTAAATCTCCCGTTTAAGAATTGCCCACAAGTTCTCAATTGGGTTCAGGTCAGGTGAGGTAGGGGCCATGAAGAGGTGTCCTTGGATGCGATGGAGCATTGTCCTGCTTAAAAATAATTGCCTTTTTGAAAGATGCAGACTTCTTCCTGTACCACTGCTTAAATAAAGTGTCTTCTAAAAACTGGCAGCAGGCTTTAGAGTTGATTTTGAGCCCATCTCGAACCCGAAAAGGACCAGCTCATTTTAATGATACCAACCATACCAGTACCCCACCTTCACTTTGTTGCCGTCTGACTCGAAGTGGAGCTCTGTGCCCATTACTGATCCAGCCACGGGCCCATCCATCTGGTCCGACAAGAGTCCTTCTCATTTCATCAGTCCATAAACCTTGTTTTAAAAACAAAAAAATCTGTCTTTAGATATGTCTTGGACCAGTCTAGACGCTTCAGCTTATGTGTCTTGTTTAGTGGTGGTCGGGTTTCAGCCTTTCTTACCTTAGCCCTGTCTCTGAGCACTGACCGTCTTGTACTTCTTGATACTGCAGTTCTGGAATATGACAGAACTGGAAGATAATGGGTTCCTGGTAGCTTCAAGCTTGATTCTTCTCAAATCCTTTACAGTTGATTTACGTCTTTTTTCCTCAACACGTTCTTTGCGACCCTGTTGACTGTTTGCAACAAAACGTTTGATGGTTCTGTGATCACGCCCCAATATCTTAGCAATCCCTGCTGCATCCCTCTGAGAGACCTTTGGTAATTTTTGACTTTTCACAGTCAGTTAAAGCTCTTTTTTGGCCCATTTTTCCTAAAGAAATAAGCTGCCAAATAATTGTGCACACGTTGAAATAGGGTGTTGATCTCCTTAGGCCACACCCTCCCTCATTACACAGACACACATCACCTGCTATGCTTAAATCCATTAAGCATTCAAGTTTATCCAACTTGGAGTTGCAGAATATGCCTAAAGATGATAATGCGGTCCAAACACTCACTTGCCTAATAATTTTGCACACAGTGTATTCATTATAAAAAACAGTGCTTTTACGTCAGTCCAATTCATCAGTTGGCCGTGGAACAGCAAAGTTACAGACCTCCTTAAGTACGCTGCTCACAAAAACAAGGGAATATTTAATTATGGGACTTTTTTATTTTGAAATATCTCACAGCGGCCTGGGTCCTTTCTGTGTGGATAGATCAGGTTAAAAAACTAGTGGGAACAGCCTAAAAACGAAGTCACCGCATTTCTGTCCCTTTATGTGACCGGAGCCTAAGAGGCTCCCAACGCCTGGAGGTTTATGCAAGAAGCTAATGCAGCAATGTTTATTACACAAAACCCAGCAGAGACATCAGAGTTTGGCATTTGTAACCAGGAAGATTTGTTTTGGGAATGCTTGGTGGTTCAAATGAAAGGGCGGTGATAATAAACGAGGTACAAATTGGCATAGTCAGTGATGGAGCGTCTAACATGGACGATGACGTGGCCCTCTGGGTACTTGAGTATGGAACAAGTGTGACCCTCCGTTTGTGTTTTTTTTTTAAAATTTATTTCACTAAGTTCACAATATTTATTAAGAATAATGTACACAAATAAGCGATGAACATTGAAATTTATTAGAATCATTAAGGAAGCAGTGGTCGTTAGAGTTAAGGAAGCTCCATCATTTGGGGAATGAGAAAAGCCCATCATTTGTCAGGCAGCGACAAATTTTTTTTATTTTCTATTTTGATTGATCAGAATTTCTATCAGAAGATCTTGGTCATTGATCGGAAGCCAATAAAACTTAAACTAGTTTTTTGATGAATATTGTAGAATTTGTAACAGTGTGACATGGATGAACAGAACTTTGTTAATCCCAAGGGAGCGTGCAGAAAAGATCCTTGCAGTGTGGGGACTGGTTATGCTGATTTACTATTGATCTGGGCAGTTTTTTGGCTGTTAATTTGACACATGACTTCAAATCCACCTCTGAGCGTCATTGCATACCAGGTGGTTCTGACTGGTGTATTTCTGCTGTGCATGGGGCGTGGTGCCTGTTAAAATGTGTGCCTCTTCTCCTGCAGGACGTTCCCCTGATCAGCCTGGCTAACATCTTCCAGAACGCTCGCCTGCTGGAGGACGCGCTGACCGTGGCCCGCATGGCGGTGGAGATCGCGCCTCACTTCGTCGTAAACCACTTCACACTCGCCAATGTCTACATAGCAATGGTGAGTCTTTGCGCTTAGCGTTTAGCCGCACGGCTCCGGATGTCTTGCTGACTTTTTCCTTCTGTGCTCACAGGAGGAGTTTGAGGAAGCCATGCAATGGTACGAGTCCACGCTGAAGCTCCAGCCAGAGTTCGGACCAGCCAAAGATCGCCTTCGCACCATTCAGTGCTACCTCCTGACCAAGAGGGACAGGCGAGCTCCGTAAAGGGATGGGGGGTGGGGGGGGGAGGGTGGGGGGGGGGGGGGTTGTAGTTACATCCATGCAACCTCAAAAAAAGGTTTAGGAATCTTGGAATGCAGCTTCTCTCTTCGTTATTTCAGTCGTCCAGGGGTTCCGCTTAAACAGATAGCTTTCTCGTTTGAGAAAGGCTCTGATTATCGATAGCCTGTTTATTTTAATTTATTTATTTTATGCTCTCTGGGTTTTTAAGTAAGGTTTGTTCTTCACACTGTTCATTAATGACTAAAACTCTTTTTTTTATTATTATTTTTTTAAAACTCAAAAACTGATGCAGTTCTACATTTTAATGATCCAGTTGTGTGACCCTGCTACAGAACAATCAATTCCAAACGGTAAAATTGGGCTGCGTTAACGTCCCTTAATGTTGTGCATCTGCTGCTTTCGACGTGATTGCAAAGGTTTCTCCTGCCACCGTATTAATTATAAGCTCACTTAGTTTACAATTAAAGGTTAGAAACGTATGACCTCACCACCAGAGCAATGGAAGTGTCTAAAGAGTGATTATTAAACCAGAGGACTAGATTATAAAGCAGTTAGTCACCTCAGGATTTCTCTAGCCCAAAGCTTTAGGATTTACATTTACACCAGGTATTTTTTTTATCCAGAGCAGCTTATAACTGATACCAGTAATCCCAGTCTGTGCAGTGCAGTGAATCTGTGTGAGTCTCGACGGTGAGTCTGGAGTCTCGGGCACATGTGAATCCGGGTCGAGTTTCCAGTGTGTGCAGTGAAGACGAGTCACAAGTCTCTAGGTTGCAAGGCTGAGTGGAGTGAGTCTACAATCTCTAGAGTCTATGGTCTCTGGCTTGTGGTTTCAAGTCGAGCTCTGAGTCTTTGGTTTGTGAGTCCAAATCAAGTCTTGAGACTCCAGCTTGGGAATCCGAGTCTCTTGAGTCTATAGTCTCTTCCGCACCAGTCTGAGCCGAGCCTCGAGTCTATGCTGGATGAGTCCAAGTCAAGCCTTGAGTCTCTGCCGTGCGAGTCCGAGTCAAGCATGGCGTCTCTGTGTTGTCTTTGAGACCCAGGCGAGTGTCTAGCATGTGCTACTCCCAGCTGTGACTCGAGTCAATAGTCTTTGCCGTGCAAGTCCCAGTCGTGTCTTGGGTGGATAGTATCTGGTCAAGTCCCAGTCAAGACGCAAGTATGTGATGTCCAAGTCAAATCTGGACTCCCTTGTCTGTGGGCGTGAGTCATATGTCAAGTTTAGAGTCTCTGCTGCTCTCTCTGGTTTTGACTTGCTGGCATGCTGACTGAATCAATGCAGTCCAAGCGGTTGTGGGTTAAGGCCCCCACATTGTACGTCATTGTGTACGTCCTGATCCTTCTGGTCTCTATACCTGCTCTGCGCATTACTTAGGATACTAAACCTTATACTAGAAGGTCCAGGGTTCACTGCCAGCTGCACCTTATGGAGTTGTTGAGCAGTTGCTCCAATTGCTTTCACTGTAAGTTAGAGTACTGGTTTGGTTGTGATTTGTCTGGATTAAAGTGTCTGCTATATGTACATGTTATGCTACCTGTATTGGCAATGGTGTGCAGAAGGGCGTGATAGGTTTGGTGTCGTGGCAGACTGGCTTCATGCAGTTTCACCTTAGGTCCATTTATTTACACTTAAATAAACGTGTTATTAATGACATTTATGCCACAGCACAATGTAGTTCTCACCTGTTCAGTCCTGCATGAAAGCCAAAAAGCCGATGGAACCAGCAGTGTACTGGAGTGGACCAGTAATGTACCAGCACTGACTAAATGTCAGATAATGGATATTGGACACACACACACACACACACACACACCACTGTACTTGAGCTAAAGTACCTGTGAAAGGTTATATATGGGTCATAGTGTACGATACAAAACGCTCTGTAATAACAGACATAAATGTATGATCTCATACCGCGCATACTGGTAACTCATACTGGTAACTCAAACTGGTAACTGTCTTTTCATTTTTTTTGTCCTTGAATCTGTCCTTGCCTTCAGCGTTCGTCCGCAAATCAAAACAATGTGCAATGTTCAAAATGGTAAGGTTCTGCCTGTTTATTTTAAACATTTGAATTTGTTATTATTATTATTATTATTATTATTAATAAACCAAACACCTTTACAGCGGAAAGGTGATTCGTCACCCCGAGTAAGGACACCACACCCACTTAAGTACCAACTGGCCTTTTGTATCATTTTTAGCTTTTTAAATAAAGAAGCTGTGGCGAGGTGCACACAGGCGTGTGTACGGTGTCCAATATTAGTAGCAGAACAATCTGTTTTATAAGGCGTAATGAGTTTCGGAATGAAAGCAGCTTTGTTCACGTCACAAGTGCAAATTCCTCAAATCAACCCTCTTAGTTAATAAAGTAAACTTTAATTTAATGAAGCAAAAGTTGTAACTGTGCAGGACGTTTGTTTGGATGATCAAAATATTCAGTACTCAAAACATTTTCAGCTGTCATGTTTAGTAAGATTTGATCATGAGTTTGACGTCAGAAATATTTACAATACTCCCTATACACATAGCAAACGTTTGTGCCGCCGATCACGACCGTTATCTTGAAGAAAGCCGGTTTTTAATTGGTTTGACATTTTTAATCCATTCTTAACACCGTCTTTGAGGTAGATAATCACTTCGGAGGCGTTGATGTCATTTTAATTATTTTGCACAGCTCTTATCTCTTTACTTTGAGTTTACCCAAGATAAATCAGTACTGTACACTATGGGGTGTCCCGTGAGTCAAGGAACGTAGAAAAAAAGGCACGTTTGTTTTGAACTTTTAACTCTATATGCTCACATGGTTAGCACAGTTGGTACCCGGTTTAATCCTGTTGTCGGACTATGCCTGTTTGGAGTTTGTGTGCATGTCAATGTGGGTTTACTCTGGGTACTCCTTCCATATTCAGGAGACGTTATTTTAGCTGGTTACACTAAATTGGCCCATTGTGAGCATGTGACTGACGAGTATCGATGTAACCTTGCCCTGCTATGAATAGCCATTTAAGCAGGTGCTTAAATAAAAAAATAATAATAATTAAAAAAAAAGAAATACATTTATTCATCTGTTCATTTCAACACGTTTCCTATTTCCATTAAGAGCCACTTAGTTACATTATGATCCGTAATCCGTTTTTTTTTTTTTTTTTTTTACACTGATCTGATCATAATGTATCGAGCTAAGTATCTATACATGCACGTGTGTGTGTGTGTGTGTACATGATGCTGGGCTTATTGGACACTGGAGAATGTGAAACAGTTTAAAATTCTCATTGATTTCCTGTCACTGATTGCAAACACGTGTGTTTGTTACCTATTTAATTCATAACAGTTTGGTCATTTGAATGCAGACGTTTAAAGCGTCTGTGTTTCTTTTAAGCTCATTCCTGAAGTGTGTGCACTAGCTCTCCACATGGCCATGTACACATCGGTGTTTGTAATCCAGCTCTCTATGACTTCTCTCTACTCTCTGTGAAATCTGTTTGAATAAATATACAAAATAATGATTGTTTTGATAATCTCTGTTAGGAACGGTTGAAAGTGAACCTGAAGCAGTGATGTTTTTAATCATAAAAGACAGATTGGATGTGTGTCTTTTTATTGGATCCTATGGAAATATTTCAGATTGTTCTCTCAACTGGGTGAAATCAATAAAATCATTTTAAGGGCGATGTCATGTTTTTTTTTATGTTTTATAATTAGATTTTTTTTTCTCCTCTGCGCTGAATAAGACTTTCCTAAGTAACATGCTGCAGCAGCAAGTCGACATCATGACGCTGGCCTGGGATTGAATCACAGGCAGAGGGTTAATCACAGAGGGTTAACATCAACATCAGGATCAATTTCATCATCCACAGGGTGTCAGGAGGTACAACTGTTGTATTTTATGTCATTCTTCTTTAGAACTACTGTGGATAATTTATTCATTATACACAAAGGCCATGCTTGGAACTGGTGCAATGAATTGTCTATATTTGTATATATATATATATATCTCTCTCTCTCTCTCTCTCTCTCTCTCTCTCTCTCTCTCTCTCTCTCTCTCTCTCTCTCTCTCTCTCTCT